>PVKS010001889.1:0-129612 GCA_004027875.1 Aplodontia rufa | reverse complement strand
GAGGCTTCCTTTGAGAAAAGGCTGCCAGTAGTGCATAATTGTGCCAAATGTGCAGTAGTTTCATAATGCGGGCCGTAATCCACTAGGAACTAAATCCTGCTATTACTCTCTTTAGGGAGACTTCTAAAATTCTGCTCTCATTGTGAATTGTAACCTGGAGTAGTTAGAGGTTATTGGAAATCTCCTTAAAAAATTGCTGTGTGCGTCAAAGCTTTCTCCGTGCAAGTCGCAGTAATGCATTTATCAATTGAGCTGTCCCAAGAACCACAAGATGGAGTGCCCCACACATCATTTCTTCACCTCTAACAGTCTTTCACTTAGTGTATTATGGCCCTAGCTAGAATAGATTCAATACCTGAAAATTAGATAATTATTGACTTCCTAAATAATGAATATTTTTTGTGTAATGACAAAAGCGGAACCTATACCCATGGGATCTGGGATACCTACGATTTAGTTATGAAAATATCGGGGTATGCAGAAGAACACATTTCTTGGGGAGATTTCAATTCACTATGTGTGTGTGTGTGTGCACATGCAAGTGTGTGCTGCAGGGTTGACACTCACTATGTGAAGAACAAACCAAGCCATTGCTTCCTGGAGCACAGCCCCACTCTGTAACTGACCAGGCAGGAAGAAAGAGCTCCTCATCAAACTGAACCAACCAGGAGCCTTTAAAAGAAGCAGAATTCAGTTACCAAATTGAAATTTAGCCAGCACACTGGAACTTGTGCCTGCACTCTTCCAGAAAGCACTAGGACTCTGGTTTCATGTCTTATCTGAAATTCAACGCTCATGGTCAAGAAGTGCTTTGCATTCATTCCCTGTTAGGCAACCAAGAGCTGAAGTTGCCATTTTTGAAAGAAAAAAAGATAGAAAGAAAGAAACAACAACAATAAAAAAGCTGATTAATAGTACATTGGTGGAACCAGTGCTCATTGGTAAAGTTGTTTTGGCTTATGAAAGAAAATACAGAAAAAGATTATGCCTCCATCAGCTCACAGTTCTATTTTATGTCAAAAATCAATAAATATATTATATGTAAATGCAGATGATTTATTGTGACGATTAACCCTTCCACTAACTTAAATGGAAAAAGAAGAATGGATAATAATTTTTCATTTTGTACATTTTCACCTAATTTGTACCTGGAAAGCATATTTTATGTTTCTGCTATTAGTAGAAATTCCATACACCATCATATAAATAAAAATATTACTGAGTTTTTCATACAAGCATTGTAGAAATACAGAGTCAAGAAGGTGATTCAGAATTTTCAGTATTAATAAGATTAAGCTGCATAGTAGGTGTGCATCTAATTACAGACTGAAGAGGGCTTCTTCAAACCTCTTACTGGAAAAGAATTCTCTGATACCATACAATTATAATCATAATATATATCAATTGATGAAAACGGTGTTTCAGAATTTCTAAAAACAGTGCAATTTCAGTGTCTGTTCCAGAAAGACCTAATATGTAGATAATAAATGCATCTCTTAAAATTAAAAAAAAAGGTTTAAAGCCTTTTGGTAGCTTTAATTATTATAATAAGATCTGGATCTGGTTCTTATTAACTGAGGAAACATTAAAGGAAAGGTAATTCTGATGTTAGTTAAAAGGAAGGATAATGTAATTCAATTTACCAGTGTAATAGTTTTCAGTTTTATGTTTCAAATATCACATAATTATCCAAGTCTCTCTACTTGTGAGTTGAATTTATTTTCTCCTTTATCTTCACACTCGTAGAGCTAATCCCAAAGTTACTCCAAATGTACTGCTGGAGCTTTATATTTTCGCTGGGATCAGGGGGTCAGAGCACTATTCTGGTGAGGTCAGGGTCATCCTCATTAGCGTTGCTCTCTTCCGAGGCCACTGATTATGCCTTTGGTCCCAAGAAGCCTGGGGTCCCTGCAAGGAAAGGCAGATGGATCCAGGAAAATCTATCTAAGCCATGAGTGCCCCTACTAATGGCAGGTCAGGACTGTCATTTTCATGTACAAAGAAAAGCATATTATCACCCTTCAGTCTCTATATTCTTATATTTCCTTATGCTATCATAAGAAGTCAAAAATAAGTCAGTCTATTTTAATTTAAAAATAACATCTCTTCAGTAATTAAGGAAGAGTTTTCCAAAAGCTTTCAATTTATATGATAATTTATAAAACAGGTCAAGTTAAAATTTTTAGCCCAATATTTAGTGTCATGAGTAAATTCTGGTAATATAATTTTAATGAAGTTATGCTCACAGTGCAAGGTTAAGTTGGGCAGAAAATTTTACATAATTCCAAAAGATGCTTTATAATATTATATACCTGAAAGAAATAGTCTTCATGAAGTACAAGATCAACGTACAGGAGGCAGAACAACAAGGGATAAAATGAGAGGAGAAAAAGAAAAGGAAAAGACCCAGGGTTCAGAAGGACTCTGAAAGACAGAATTTGTCACCATGGATCCAGGTGTCTCTAAAGTTGCCAGATTTGCTCCCAGAAATTTTTGATTATGGGAAACCATAAGTCTTTTTTTCTTTCTTTAAAAGCTCTTACTAATATATCTGACAATGCCTCAGTGAATACGTGATTAATAGAGAAATAAATTACATGCTATTTTAAAGCATGTATAGCTAGGTAAATAGGTAGATGGATGGATGGATAGATATCATCACTATCCAATACGGAAATTTTTAAATACATTGTTGCTGGACTTAATTTTCCAGTAATATTAATATTAATGACTTTCATTCCATTTCAAAAATATTTTTTAAAAAACAACTAAATTTTGACCCTTCAGTCATGGTCAAGTATTACAACAAGCCCACAGGAAGTTCCCATGGAGAACCTCTTCATTTCCTCTTTGTTCTTGGCCAGATGTGGTAAAGAGGAGGAAAGGCCTCAGATGAATGATGGATGGGGACAGGGAAGCTTTGGAGAGCTGGGGAGACTTGGAAGGTTCTGGCCTTCCCTGGCCACCACGTTGCGTGGAAGGACCCTGTGATCCTGAAAGGCACTTGCAGATGGAAGCCTATTCCTCTTCCACCACTGAGACATCTGGAGGGGCATGTCTCCTGTGTAGAGGATGGGAGGACTCTGAAGCGTAACTACAGATCATGGAGCCCTGTCCTCAGAACAGAGTATCTGAATTTACAGACACAACAGTGGGTCTCAGTGGTACGGCAGGTCCCTCTGGTGCCACGTCACGTCATAAACATCAGCCAGCATTTTCGCTCAGGCTTCCAGGTTCCTCCTCTCTGCCTGATGAACCCATCCAGTGTCATTTTCTCTTTCCATCCCTCCTGCTGCTTAGGTACCAGCAAATCATGACAGTATATGGATGCCTTGCTTCCGAAACTACTGAACTGGGGCCCCAGATCTTTAACTTTCAAAGCTCCGGCTGAGCTTGCAGGATTGTCATTGTATGTTAAAGAAAACTTCCAAGAAAACTGTTCTCTTGAGGATGCCTGTAAAATACTGTGCTTAGTTCTACTTAAAGGGAAGGTAACCCAAGCAAAAATAACAGACCATTAGAATGAAGAGAGTGGATTCTAGAAATTGCAACACAGCCAGCCTGCTCAGACTACAAACGCTGTTAAGTTTTGTGGAAAAATATGACTAAGTTAATAAAAAATTGAACTTCCTAAAGAGGTGGCATTAATATAGGTGTGGCCTGAAGAATACCTAATTAGGGGCAGTCCTCTGTAAGAGTAATCGTACCATAGGAAACTATGATTATAAGGGATTAAAGTATATTGATCTAAGATAAGAAAACAAATAAAAATTTTAAAATGTTTTCAAATTTGACCACAGAGATAGCATACTATAAATAAAGGGGAGAGTATGGTTTGAGTAAGTGTCTTCCAGAGGCCCATGTGATAAGGGCTTGGTGCTATGCAGAGGTCATGGAACTTTCAGGAAGTAGGATGTAGTGAGAGGAAGTTAGCATTGTGGAGGTGTCCCTAGAGGGAATACTGGGAGCAGGTCCTTCCTCTTCTTCTATCTTTGCTTCCTGGATGCCAATGAGGACATCAGGTTCCTTAACCATGCACTCCCACCACAAAGCACTACCTCAGAACAAAAGGAACAAGGCCAACCAGTCACGAACTGAAATACCATTCCTCTTAATGTATTCATTTATCTCAATTATTTTTGTACAGTAATAGGTAGCTAACACAGGGGCCGATGTCCCTTTACCCTTTTAACAATGTCTCAGCAGAAGCTAGAGAGGTGGCTCAGCAGTTAAGGCACTTGCCTGGCATGCGTGAGGATCTGGGTTTGAACCCCAGTACCACATACACAATGAACTGTTGGATCAACGAAAGCCACATGAAAAACTAAATAAAATTGATTTATTTTCTCTTTCTCTCTCTCTTGCTATCCCTCGCTCTCTTTAAAAAAAAAAAAAAGTCTCAGCAATCTGCCTCTAACTCCAAATAATTTTCCCAGGTCATTCTAAGCAAATCTCTATTCTAAGTAACATGTTTTTCCATTCTAGCTCTTCCTATCAATTCCTTCCTATTCATGCTCAAATGTGCTCCAATCTCTTATTGCTTAATTTTTAGTAGCTTCCCTGTGACCTATATGCACCTCCTCATGACTCCTGAATAACACTGTTTCTGGCCCTCTCTGACTCAAAAACCCTCAGAAAGCTGCCCTCAATTTCAGGAAAGCAGCTCTTGCTAAGTTCTATGTAAACACAACGTTTCCCTTAATATCAAAATCAGTCTTGTCTTCACCTACCTCAGCACATTTTGCTCTGTTAATGTGCTCTCTTCACCCGAAGCACTCTTCTCTGGTCTTGGTGGACTCTCAATCTGCTTATCTTTCTCTTATCTCTTTGAATTCTCTTTTCCATTCTCTTTTCTGAGTTTATCTTTTTTTTTTTAAGAGACAGAGGGACAGTGAGAGAGAGAATCAATTTTTTTTTCAGAGAGAGAGAATCAATTTTATTTGGTTTTCATGTGGCTTTGTGGTCTACATGGTGCTGGGATTAAACCTGCATCCTTGCGTGTGCCAGGCAAGCATCATAAGTGCTGTGCCACCACTCCAGCCCCCTGAGTTTATATTCTACTCAATTATTGAAGGTGGGAATTTTCCAAGGCTTGATGTCGGTCTTCTTCTTTTATTTTTGCACTCCATAGTCTCTCACTAAGAAATCTCACTCAAGTCCACGTTTTAAATGACATCTACTGAAAAAGTTCTCACAAATTTATACCTCCAGGCCAGAACTGCCTCTTCGACACCTGTACTTGGTATCTCAAAGTCCTCAAATTGTGTCTTGATGTTAATCTTCATCATCAGACGAACAGAGGCACCACAGTCCATTAGGCTTTTCAAAGTGCAGATTCTGCATGTCAACGTGACACTTTCTATACCCAACTGTAACCATCACCCAGTCCTGTCCGTTAGGCCTGCAAGCCATCTCTGCAACTCAGCCATGGCTCTTCCCATAAACTCGACCTGCAATTAACCAGCACTAAAGCTCTATAACAGCCCACCAAGGATCTCCTGTGGTCAACAAAGGAAGAGAATCAATAGGATGGTGATAGATTAAAAAACTAGATAAGTAGATATTTATTCATGTATATTCACATGAGCACTTTTTAAAAACTGGCCCACAGGATTATGGAGACCAAGAAGTCTGGTGTCTGCAGCAGTTGGCAAGAGTCAATGGCATGAATCCAGTCAGAGACCTGGGAATCAGAGCACCGGATGGCCTAAGTTCCAATGGGAGCAAGGAAAAGCTGATGTGCCCATGGAGCAGTGGTCATGGGGATTTCTGGATAGATGGACAGATGACCCCTAACAGTAATGCAATCTGCCTCCATCTCCTGATTTAAATGTCAGCCTCATTAGCACCACCCTCATGGACACACTTGGAATAATGTCTAACCAAGTACCTGTTATGCCATCCTGGTCAAGCCGACAGATAAAAGTAACCATCACAACACACTGCAGTCCAATCAGCACCAAGTTATCAAAGCAATTCTTTTGAACTACAAAGTTGATCATTCGTTCTCTACTCAAATAATTCCATGGTTATCTGTTAAGGTTAGGATACAGAGAGATGCAGAACTGTCCAACAGTCTTGAGACTCCTGAAGGCCTGGCCTCTGCTTGCTTTCCGTCCCTCCAGTCTGCTCCCTGGGGCCTCATTTCTCAGCCCCATTGGCCACTGTTCACCTACTGAGCACTTCTGCACCCCTCCCCACCCCACTTTCCTGCTCTTGAATTCCCTGTTTGGAATGTTGCTGGTCCTTACTCACTCATGAAATCTCTGAAAAAGAGAAAAATGTCACTTAGCTGAGTACTCTAGCATCACCAACCTCCCCCAAAGCACAGGTCATTTTGCCTTTTGTTTTTCAGTGCTACGCTTGATCCAGGGTCTCACACAGACTAGGCAAGCCTTCTCCCATGGAGCTGCATCCCCAACCTTCCTCTACCCGCATTAAGCGAATGTAGTGACATATGCTAATGAGAAAATGCTTTGGTTTAAGGAGATCTTCTGAAACAGCATGATTTCAAGTGAGAAGATATTTCCGCATCCTTCATTTCGTACATTCCTTCTTTTACCTGTGTTGAGGTTTGGTTTGCTTTAGCTACCTCAAATAGTAAATGAGCACTCTCCAAAAGTTCAGGTCAATTCTAAAAGCTTCTCCCAGCTGAGAGGATGCTACCGAATGGAGCTCATGAAGAGCCAGAGTGGCCTGAGTACTGTACACAAAATAAATAGGGCACAGAATCTGCTTGAGAAACTGTTTTCTTCTATGCAGTGGCTTCTACATGGCATTATTTCAATGACAAATTTGCATGAGGATAGAGCATCCTACACAGTTCACTACAGCCCTCAAAAAGTATTGCAAAAAAAATTATTAACATCTTAGATATCAATGGGTCTAAATCAACGAACTAATAATTTAAATAGAAAACAACTCCTTTTGTCTAATTAATCATCCTAAATAATTGTATATGGAATAACACTGTGTTTCAAAGTAGCAAAAAATATTTCTTTTGGTTACTACTTACCTATTCATTTAACTAGCTACTATCAATAATAACATAAGAGCTTCCAATTATTCATATGCTCATCAGGTCAAGTCACAACCCTCAAGGCTCCAATTGTATTAGCTTTTATCTTTTGAGTAATTACTTGCAGTAGGAGCAAGGGGTGCCCATTTTACAGCTGACCATTCTGAGATTCACAATGGTTAAGTATCCTGCTCAAGATTACTTAGCTCCCAGTGGCAACGGCGATTTGGCCAGACTCTCAATTGAGGACAAGTTTAGCAATGTCTGGAGGTATTCTAACTTTCACTCCCTAGGGAACACACTGGCAGGTAGTGGGTAGTTCCACCTTAAGTTCACCTTGCTGGGGACTCTTGTTTGCTGAAGGAGGTGAGCAGAGTGCTGTCTTGCTTAACCTAGGGTGGGAACTCTCACACCCAGGAGTGCTGATGTTAAGGTGACAAATGCGTAATTTAATAAAACTCTAAGAGTAATAAGTTGTATCCTTGACAGAGAACCACTGGCCTTGAAGAGAGACTCAAATTAAGGATATAAGATTGTAACCAAGTACACATTTTAAATAATTACTGAAACTGTGACCAATAATTGTACTGATACTGTCGTTGTCTATTTCTTCAGATAAATCACCCGGAATATAAAAATACATTTAAATTAAACTGAAATATTACAAGATGCCCTAAAATAGTGTTTTTCCTCAAATATAAAAGCTTTAATTTTTTTGATACCAAGAATTAAACACAGGAGCACTTTACAACTAATCACAGCCCCAGCCTTTTTCATTTTTATTTTTAGACAGAGTCTCATTAAGTTGCTTAGGGCTTCCCAGAGTTGTTGAGATTGGCTTTGAACTTGCAATCCTTCTGCCTCAACCTTCCAAGGCACTGGGATTGCAGGTGTGTACCACCACACCTGGCTGCACAAAAGCTTATTATGAGTAGTGAGGATGTTGGTCTCATGATCCTCATTATTTATGAACATCATGCCTGTGAATTTACCTACTTCCTAAAATACAGGTGTCTACATCTTATTCCTTACCTGATACATCCACTTACTTCATATTCTAGGTGCAGTATTTACACATTATGTATACAACTTCTCAGATGGACTTATGAGTTCCCCCTACAGCTAGCTTGTCTAAAAATATTTTTGGAGAGGCTGTGGACATAGCTAATTGGAAGAGCACTTGCTTAGGTTGCTTGAGGTCCTAGATTTGGATCCCAAGCAGCACGATAATAAACTACTTTTGGAATTACTTTATTATGTTTTTCATGCCATGGAAATAATCATTTTGTTATTATTACTATGAACCATCACTATTATGGATTATTAATATGAACTCTCGCTATTAGTCCTCCATCTGAAAATGTCCAATAGTGTATTAACACCAGCTAATAATTGTCTACCATCTGCAATAGTTTTTATTCTACTCTAATGCTTATCTGACAAGTCTTCTATAACATATCAAAGCTTTTGTCTTCAACTAAAGTGGACTTTGACCTGGATGGACATGGAAAGGTCTTTCCCACTGTGTCAGAACACTTTCCAAAGTGCTTTACTAGATTTACTTTAACTATCTAGAGTAAAAAATAATAAATAAATTGTCATCGGACTTTTATCTCAAAAATCTGGAGAAATATAATAATTTAATATAATAATTTGTTAGGTTCATCTTTTGATATTTGAAATGAAACATTTAAAAATAAAATCTGATTTCCACTGACACATCCAGAAATTCATGAGTCATGTGATTTTTTCATGTTAATTTGGTTACATACCTTGTTTTAGCGATCATCTGTCCTCATTTCCACCAAGATACAATTGAAAAATTAGATTATGCAACCAAGGCTCCATCTGGGGTGTTACAGTGGAGAATTATGCTCAGTTAATCAGATGTGACAGCCACTTTCATGAAACTGTAACTTTACCAGTGAAGCCGATGCCTACAACGTCAACCAAGGGAAACTGTCCTGATGTCCCTATACAGAGGCGAAGTCTTATTCCCTTTCCAGGTCAAGAAAACTACAGGTTCATTGGGGACTTGAAGAAGAGAAAATATTAAGCCAAATGTACAAGTATTACAGATGAAATTGAATAGAAAGAGATTTTTTGAGTTTTATTTACTACCTTCAAGATAGCCAATAATAGAGCTCTTTAAAGTTAAAATCCAGTCTCACAGTCTCACGACTACTTCTACAAAGAACTTAATTTTGTTTTTGCTCAATACAGTTTGGTACCTGGTTTTACTCTTGCAGCATATATTCAAATAAGCAGGCCAAGTCTATGAGAACCTCTTTATCTTGTGACCATGAATGATCACTTCTTCTTTTATTTTTCTATTTTATTTATTTATTTATTTACATTGATTACAGTCACAGCAGTGGAAAAAATTACAGACAACTTTCAAAAGGGAGAAGAGAAACTACTAACTCTCTTGTCGGTGGAACACCATAGTTTCTGTGAATTAAACCGATCCTGCAGCACTGTGCACCTTACTTTGCCTTAAACTAGCCTGTTTTTCAGCTCTATAGAAATAGATATAGCTTGTGTTCTTCTTTTTAAGAGAGAAGGACAGGGACACAGAGAGAAAGAATCATTTTTATTTTTTAGTTTTTCATTGCTCCAAAACTTCGTTGTGTATACGGTGCTGGGGTTCAAACCTGTGTCCTTGCACATGCCACGCAAGCACTGTAACTGCTGAGCCACTGCTCCAGCCCGTAGATATTAACTTGTAAAAATCTAATAGGATTACAAGTAAGTTTTCCATGAACATAAAACTGTGTTTAGTAGAATACATTTGACCAGTGTGTTTTGACCCATGCATGTATGTTGCCCAATTTTTCCAATTTTGCATACACTTGTAAATGTATTTTAGTACTTTTTATCTGACTATCCATATGAGGCACCTCGAGTTTTCTTTGAACCAGATTTTTGCTTTCATTAATTAATGAGTTCACTTTGACATGTTAGTTTTCTTGTTATGTAAAAGTCATGGGTTTACTGTTTCCTTAGAAAATTAATTTTTAATGTATGCTGCTCAGAAGAAAAAAAAGAATTTACAGTGTTTGGAAACTGGAAACAATCAGCAGTCTGTTTCTGAAAGCAAAGTGGCTGGAAATAATGTATTTGAGTTGATGAAACCAGCTCCATGATATTCTCACAATTCTGAAATTATTGCTTTTACTATTCATATGACTGGCACAGGTTTCCATAATTTTGAAAGCTAGCCATCATGAGTACAGAGAAGGTTTATCAAATTATTTGATTGCAAGAACACAGATATTCTTAAAAAGCTATCAAAAAGACTTCAGAATTTGATTAAAGAAAATATTTTGCAAATCATTAATACAAAATACAGTGATAAACGTGCTTAATCGGTAGAGAATGCATATTAGAATAAAAGGGCCATGTTTACATGAAGCCATGAACGTATACTTTCAGGTACACATGATTACTACAGCAAAATCAAAACATCTATTTTGGCTTGAATCTAAACTAAATCCTCCTGGTCTAAAGGAGCAGAAGACAAAGTGTAATAGTCCCAGAGATTATTGATAATTACAAGGACTAATGTGCACAGAAGTAATGAAGAGCCTAACATGGAGTTAGAATCCGCACAGTGGGGACCCTTTATGGCAAAAGGGCTGCTGAACTCAAGCCCTCAACTGTGGAGGTGTTTTCCCTGGTCCTGAGGCTGCTGAAGCACCAGGCTTTCCCGTGGCCTGCCATGTTGTCATCCTGTCCTTCTTGCCATTAAGGATCAAAAGCAAATATTATCACCAAGGGAAATTTGCATGTATGCATTACTATTTAGTTGCCATTGATGATAAAGACGTAGTTGAATTTCCAATATCTCAGTTGCTGATTCTGATCTATACTATATATTTTCGCTATTTATTTGCATGGTATAAATAATCCGGGTAAACCATCCCATGATACACTGTCTTATCTTCTTCTGCCTCCACACTGAGAGTCTAAATTAAGCATAATCACTGCCATATTTCCCTGAGGAAATATGGTGGGGTTAGGGGACCCAGGAGGATGGGTGTCTTGTTTCTGCCAGGAGATGACACACTGAGCCGAAATGTAGAAAAAGAAAGTACTTGAAATGATCACAAGAGGGAGAAATTTGTCCGTCACGAATCACGGTTCTAACTGAAGGAATAAAATTTTCTTCTAGAGAGAAAAGTCCAGACAGCTTGATGGGCAAAAGTTAAATTATATGAGTGAAATTATTAAACTAGAGAAAACACAAAGACTAATTAACACAGGGGAAGATATATATCACAGACATCGCTTCAGGTCCTTTTCTGAAGTTCCCAGGGGAAAAAGAATCACTGTTAACAAGACATGTTGAGGTTTTTTCAACTTTCCCAGGACTGAAAGACATTGCTTGAAAAGTACTTCCAACACTATCAGATGTGACTAATGAGCCAGAGGAATTTTTAATTAGGTCCCTTGTCTTTTAGTTAAATTTAGCACAATTTACATATACAGATGGATAAAAAGCTACTGAGTTAGTATAAGAGCAGCCATGGTGTTTCTGTCTGGGAACCTGCTTTAGTAGAAAGCTTCTAATCTGCCTTTAGGGGTTGTTTTCTAGAGATGAAGATATGGGGAAGCGGGAAGGCAGAAAACTTAAATCATCTTGCTGAGTCTCTGGGACCAGGTGAATAAACTCTTCAAAATTCTAATTGGAAAAATAAAAGAGAGCACTAATAGGTCTACGCCACAGCCTGAGGTTTATAGAGTGGTCTTCATCACATGTAACTTTGATAGGATTTCTGCTAAGACACATGCGGTATAGCATGAGTCTGAGAATAGCGTTGAAAGACTTGGCTTTTTCTAAATACCCAAGTAATTGGCACTATACTATGAGAGTTTGCAGAATGTAATGCAGAATAAGAGTTATTTTCCGCACAGAGATCAGAATTATTGTGCCTCAGGTGTCATGGTTTGAATATGAGGTGTCCCTCACAAGCTGGAATGTTCAGAGGTGAAATGGTTGGATTATGAGAGCTGTGACCTAATTGGTAAAAGGATTCATAGGTGGTAACTATAGGCTGATAGCGTGTGGCTGCAGGAAGTAGGTCACTGGGAGCCAGCCCTTGGGGACCATATTATCCCTGGCTCCTTGCACCCAAGCTCTCTCTGCTTCCTGGGAATCATGAGCTGAACTGTTTCCTCCTTGCCCTTCCACCCTGATGCTCTGCCCCACCTCGGACCCAGAACAACGTAGTCTGCAAACCACAGACTGAACCCCTGAAATCATGAGGCAAAATAAACTTTTCCTCCTGTTAATTGTTTTTCTCAGTTCTTTTGGTAGCAGCAACACAAAGTTGACTAACTCAACAAGGTGCTGGCATTTTTTATATATATATATTTTTTTAAATTGAGAGTTCTGTGGAGTACTGCTTTGTCAAGGTCAGGACGTTTAAGATAAAACTAGTTTGCTCCATAATATTTATTATAAGTCAAGGTAATGCAATCTAATCTTAAAATGCAGCAAGCTTCCTAGTGGTTTCTTTCCACATTTAATAGCTACCTGGGAATTTTTAATCAAATAATTCCAATGCATCTTGATAAGATCTGGTGTATAGTGGAGTTTACAGTTTTACTGGGGAGGCATGAAAGATTATTTCGAATTGCTCAGGTCATGTGTGGTAGAAGGCTGAATCTCAGGTTTTGGGGATCTGGGGACAGCATGCAGCGGAAGCCACTGGAAGCAGTTCACAAGGAGCGGAAATAAGCAAAGGCAAAGGGGAAACTGGGAGGGAGCCGAGATAAACACATGACTTCTCACTGACTGCCATTTTCTTCTAAAAATGGTGCTTCAATTTTTAAAAAATAATCGCCTTCATACGACAGTTCCTTAAACAGATAAGTAAAATATAATAGTGATAAAAAGTAAGTGGATGTGGTTGAAAGGGAAATAAAAGACCCAGTGCCCTGAGGAGCTACTCCCTCAGCAGTCATGCCCACTTCTCTTAAAAACCAATGGTGTGGAGAGAAAATTAACCGAAAAATAAAGACTGCAATATGTTGAAGCTCAGAAAACTAGTATAAATGTTCAGAACTCATGAAGTGGAAGGAGCTATTTGCATTCTGAAATCATTTGGTCTTCTGAGTGCTTACACTTAGCCCAAATTACCCTTCATGACTAATTCAGAAATTCCAAGGTGGCCAAAGCAAGGGTGACAACTAGATAAAGATCATGAACCATGAGCAGGACATATATGTTTCCCTGGCACAAAATTCAAGGAGACTTTATTGAAATCCTTTACTAACAGATACAGGTCATCTATGGGGGCAAGGAGTTCAAAACAACTTTTGAGGAAATAGTTCGTAAATCAGAAAAACTCATAGTTAAAAAAAAACATCTACACCAGGCAGCTGCTGGAGGCTTTGGGAAACCATCCTCAGCAGAATCATGAGCACACATCAGCTCCAGTGGAGTCTCAGATAATTAACCAGAAATAATTCATTGGAATTCAGAGTAGCCAAGCTGCTGGATTCTAACAAACATGAACATTGTCAGAAAGAAGATGGGGTGATGATAAGCAAATAAATACAATGATTTTTTTGCGGTAGTGGCCAAGTAGGGGAATCTCAAAGTTGAAATAGCCCATATATTTAAAATCATTTTTTTAAATTTAAAAATCTTGATTGTAGGGTTTTCTCTCCAAAAAAGTAAAAAATTGCTTCTTGTTATGAGCCAAAAGAAACTCTGCGAGGAAAATGTGTATCTATACCTCTCCAACCCAATATTGTCACCTGCGTTAGTGTTAACCTGATGTCTTCATCCATGCTTCATTGCTCACTTTTAGAAAACCTACACACGAACTCCTGGAGAAAATGATTTCTTGAAATAAAAATTGAGTCACACAATACCATACTTTCCATTTTAAATATATTTTAAATATGATTTTTAAATACAATTTGTGCATCCCTCTGTATCCATCAATAGGGTTCTAAGGGGAATAAATGTTCATTCTGGGGTAGCTGGAGCAGTGGCTCAGCAATTACAGCGCTTGCCTGGCATGTGTGAGGATGCGGGTTCAAACCCCAGCACCACATACACAACAAAGCATTGGAGCAACAAAAGGCACATGAAAAACTAAATAAAATTGATTTTCTCTCTCTCATTCTCACTGTCCCTCTCTCTTTAAAAAAAAATGCCACTGTGCTTAAAATAGTCTTTTCTATTATCTTTCTAAGACTGACTCTGTTTCTACAGTTCCCAGTTTATCTCCCTATCCTTGTTTTATTTTATTCTTAATAAATAGTCACTCACTGAAATAATCTTATTTTGTTTACATATTTTATTTCTCATCCTCACTGCAATGCAAGAGTTACAAAAGATGCAATTTCCTCCCTTACTTACTTTAATATCTACAGTTAAAACAGGACACGAGCATTGTAGGTGTGTGTTAACTGTTTGTTGAATGAATAATGAATAAGCTTGTTCCTTTTTTATAATTGCATAGCATTTCACAGCATGAATATACCTTAATTTATTCAACTTGTCTCCTATTAATTGACAATATAGTTTGCTGATTTATTTTTGCCATTTATATAATGCTCTAATAAATGTACTTATGCATTTTTCCATATGTATTTGTGATTTTCTATTTGATCAATTTCCCAGACACTGAAATTACCTGGTTAAAGGATGTGTGTATGTTTCATTTTAATAGATACTAGCACACTGGCTTCAAAGAGGATAGGCATTTTGTACTTTCAGTGGTCCATGTGTATTCTCATTTCTCTTTCTGCTGATTGACCCTGCGTATGCATGCTTGCATACACATTTTTGTATGGATTATTTTCATGGATTGAAAATAAAACAGTCTTTCACTATTCTTTGAATTTCCATTTTTCCTGACTGCTGGTGAAATTAATCATTTCATACTACTTATCATTAGTAATTCCTCTTCTGTAACTTGCTGATTTATACCATTGTCAACTTTTATTAGGTGTTTATAGAATTTTTATCTATTTATTTATTGTTGCTGGATAGATTGCAAATATTTTCTATTCAGTCTTGGGGTTTGTTTATGATATATTTTTCAGTGTAAAAGTTTAAATTTCTCTGTAATGAAATCTGTTAATCATTTTCTGTCATGTTTCCTGCATTGTTTCTGAAAACATTCCTGTAATTGTTTGGATATTGTTGTCCCCCGGAAACTCGTGTGTGAAACAACACAAGAAGGCTTAGAGGAGAAAAGATTGTGTTATGAGATCCTTAATTGGATCAGTGAGTTCCTCCTGTGATCAGGATTAACTGAGTGTAACTGAAGGCAGGTAGGGTGTGGCTGGAGGAGGTGGGTTGTTTGGGGACATGTCTTTGGGGTACATATTTTGTATCTGGAGAGTGGAGTCTTTCTCCCTGCTTTCTGGAGCCATGGCTTGAGCTGTTCCCCTCCATCACACCCTTCCACCATGATGTTTTGCCTCACCTGGAGCCCCAAGCAATGGAGCCCGCTGACTATGGACTGAGCTCTGAAACCATGAGTCCCCTCTTTTCCCCCTAACAATTGTTCTTGTCAGGACTTTTACTCACAGCAGTGAAAAAGCTGACTAAAACATTTCTCCACTACATGGTTATACAAATATTCTCAAATATTTTTATTGAGTTGAGTAGTGTTACAATCATAAAATGCATATAAAGTAGCAATATGCTCTGCATTTGATTGTAAACCATAGTCACCCCACATCGCTCACACACCCCAGTCTCTTGATTCTTCTATATTATGCCCCTAAAAATATAATATACTATGTATATATACATATATATGTACAAGATTGTGAATTTTACATAATTAAATGAATGCATTTTCCCATGTCCTGTCCCATGATTATAAAAAGTCCTATGACCCAGGCCGGGAACAGAGACAAAAGAAGAAAATGTTTGTGGGTGTTGAGAAAGAAATTTTCCTATGTCCACAAAGTGACTTCCATATGTAACTTATTCTTTCTTTCCTCCTCAAGACAGGAAGTCTAGAGCCTCATATTTTGGGTGGTGCTTAGAGATCCCCAAAGGAGGCAGAATAGTAATGAAACTAACAAAGCTGAAGGCAGAATGGACAAGCCAAAGACCTGTCCAACACTGCACCTAACTCTCAACTTGCAATTCACGAGCCAGTGATTCCCCGCACTCATGTTTCATGAGCTTCAGCATAAATAGGATCACCTGGAAGGCTTGTTGAAACACAGACCCACGGCTCCTCCTCCAGGGACACCAAGTCAGTATTTCTGAGGCAAGGCTCATGTTTGTATCTGTCACAAGACGCCAGGTGACGCTTACCCCGTGTGCAGTATCTACATGGTCAGTCCCTTCAGGAGTTGACTTCCATTCCATCAAACTGACAGCCAAACCCAGCCTCATTGATATCCCATCCAGAGGTGTGTGGCTTTTTAAAAGTATACCTTGCTCATCAATGAGATTTGTTTGTCTTTCTGCCATGATGTTCAGCCTCACCTCGAGTCCCAGAGAATGGAGCTGGTCTTCTATGGACTAAGATCTGAAACAAGAGCCCCAAATAAACTTTTCTTCCATTAATTGTTCTTGTCAAGACTTTTAGTCACAGCATCAAGAAAGCTCAGTAAAACATTCACCACTATGGGTGAAAGACCAGACTGGGCCTACGTCTGCGATGTGTCAACCTCTGACAGATAATTTGAACTGCACAAGAAGGTTGATCTACAAATATATAAGGCAAACACTGAAGAAACACATCCCATAAGATACAAGAAGAAAACAATTTCACCCAGACTGCCCCTTGTGTGACTTCCACTTTCCCTTCCTTGAGTGAAATCTATGCAGTGGTTTTCATTGTTACTGTTTTATGTTTTGTTTTGTTTATTTTATTTTATTATCTGTCTCGGAAAATGAAAAATGCCTTGATCACTTTGAATCCCAATGCACACCTATTTCAGTAACTGGAATATCCAGCCCCTGCAAGAACTGGAACCTGAACTTCACTTGACCCTGGAGCTCCTGCCCTGCCCTCCCTGGCATCTCCAGGCTCAAAGCTGACAATGGGAAAGGAGGAGCCTGTTCACTTCTGCAGGGTTTTCCTTGCTTGTGCGTCTGTTCCTTCTGCCTGTGACCCACTAGGCTCCTTCGATACTGAAGCAGGGCAAGCAGGGAAAATAAGGGGGAAAAAAAGAAGAAAACCGGTTGGAGCGGTGGCTCAGCTTGCCTGACATGTGCAAAGACCCAGATTCGAACTCCAGCACCTCATACACAAATAAGTGTCAGAGAAACAAAGGCCAGAGGAAAAATAAATAAAATTGATTCATTACCACCCCCCTTCTTTCTTAAAAACATAAAGGAAGGAAAGGAAAAGAATTTATACATTACTGCTGAAAGGAGTTCCTTGCTTTGGACCAGAAAAGCCCTGAGATTGAGGGCATTTTCTCTCACTGCAAGATCCTGGCTGCTCCTGTCCTCTCCTGGCACTTGAAGAACTTATCCAAACCTTGCAAAGCTGATCCAGAGTCACTGCTACTGGATCCACAGCCCATAGCCATGGCTCAGTCTGCTGCCACTGGGAAGTCATTCCTCTAGAGCTTAAATGGTCTTTTACTTCTACTCTAAGGCAATATACGACCAGTCTGTGTTTACAATGAACATTTAGGGGGCTGGAGCAGTGGCTTGGCAGTTACAGAGCTTGCTTGGCATGCTCAAGGACACAATTTCAAACCCCAGAACCACATACACAACAAAGTGTTGGAACAACCAAGGTCACATGAAAAACTAAATAAAAATTGATTCTTTCTCTCTCTGTCCCTCTCTCTTTAAACAATAAAAAATTTTAAAAAATGAAGACTTAGCCTAGATTGGTTGAATAATTTTCCATTTAATTCATTTTAGATATAGAAACCCATTAGGAAATATCAATTGTTTAGAAAGGTTAACTTCCGTCCTTTATCAGGTGCTGCAAGGGTTGCAGAGTGACTGTCGGTCTTAAACCACTCTCCACTCGTCCTTGATAACAGGAAATGCAGGTCTTTGACCTCTGTCGGCGGATCTGTCCTCACAATTCATTATGGCTCTACACTCTGAAGATGCAAGAGCTTCACACAATTTATATTCTTTAAATTTCTCAGGTGCGTCTGATGCTCTAGGAAATCCCTACGGAGCTGCATGGTCGTCTTGTGACGTGTCCTCCATAGGATGCTTGGAATCCTCATCTTTACACCCTGGGGCAGGTGGCACTCAATGCTCAATGTCCAAAAGCCATCAGCAATTCTTTCTAGAAAAAAAGCCGCCCCTGCTGTGTGTGTTTATTAACTTATCTCTGGTTGAAGTCTGAGCCTGTAGTTGACATGGGCAGGGGTGGTTGACAGGCAAGGAAGGATTGCTAAGCTGCTTTTCAAGACTTGCTTTGCAGACGTATTCGAAGGGTTGGACCCTTCATGATGCAATGTCCTCGAACTTGCCACCGATGTTTTTTTTTCTTGTGACCTCAGCCAACCAGAGGTAGAATGAGTTCCAATGTCACATCCTATTACATCTAAATTTTCAGAATCCATGGAAATTTCCTAAAAAGGACTACTTAGTCTTTTGCAAAAGGAAAATGAAGACTCCAAATCAGAAATCACCTAGGTTAGATTAAAAACAGTAAACTTTGAAAAAAAAAAGATAACTATTTCCTTGACTAGTGGATAGTAAGAAACCTTCTTTCAGTAATTCTTGGGTTAACTTGGGAGACCAAAGACACAACTAAATTCTAAGTATAAATGAACACTTAGAGCACCTTCTCGATCATCATGGGAATATGATTGACGTGCTACACAGGGGAACATGTATATTCTGTAAAGAATGGATGAAAAAACAAACATAAATGAAAAGATGTCTTCGGATGGAAAGTAAAGGTACAGGTAAGGCGATATGCTGTCAAGTTATACCTGTGCACCTTTGGCTGCCACAGCAATGTGAAATTTTTTTAAAAAAGTGGATCAAGAAAACATAACACTGGTACAAAAGAGTTCAAAATGTATCTCACCCATCAAGATTATGAGGAAATAGTGATTATCCTCAACATTTCATGGGATAAAATGCCTGCGATGATTAAATTTGGTCAGCATTTTCCCTATTTAGAGCCATTCAGCAGCTGAAAATTAAGCAAAAGATCATACATTTGCAGTTGTATAAAATGGAATTAAATTGGTTTAAGTAAAGGGCCAGATTGCAGTTAAATGAAATGGGATATCTAAAGTTAAATAATTCCATCCTAATCCACTTGGTTGTAATAAAACATTTAAGCATACACATTATGGATATAAGGTCACCCACTGTTTTGAGTCTCCCAAAAAGAAGCTCACAGCTAAGTTATAAATTAATTTAAAAGGTTTTATAAAGTTGTAAATGATTTGCTGAGCCTTTAGAAATGCTTCCAAGGGAAATTACTAAGAATGCAATAAAAATATTTTTAACAGGCTTAAGCTGGCAATTTAAACTTTTCTAACATGAAGGATGATTAGTTTTCAAAATCAGTACAGCATCAGAATTTTAAAAATATCTGAATCTGTTTAAAGAAATATAATAATTTCTCAAGAATATTGTTGCTTTTCTTCTATTTTCCCCTTAGAAAATGTAGAATTATTTCAGGAAAGCAAAATCAGTGTCTACTTCTTTGAGAGTTATCACAAGCTGAATTTCATTATTAAAAAATATTTAGGTCCATTTTTTTTCTTGGCTTTAAATCTGTCTCATTCACAAGTTCATAATACACAGTCAGCTCTATTCAGGTTTTGATTACTGACTTTTTATAACCTTGCAAATGCAAGATTGATTAGTACATGGTTATAAACACAGTCAAACCTTCTGCAGAATAAAAAATATCAATGTATTTTAAATTGATGCATGCATATAATAAATAATTTAATTTTTTAAATTGAAGTAATTTAGATTCATTCTCCTTTATCTTCTCCCCACATTAGAAGTCCAAGGGAGATTGAAATCAGTTCTGCTGAGGGGAAGGTGGTCAGAGAGGAAGGCAGTTCACAGGGAACACGTAGACTGCTGGAGACTTGGAAGGACTTTTGAATGAAGGGCTGTTATGCACCGGGCAGGCAATCAGTCCGCATGCGTGTTGTGTTCCTTCTTGCTAATTTCATCCTTCAAACTGCAAAGGAGGAGTTGAGTTACAAAACTCAATGAACTGTGCATTACCTGCAGCCTATGGCCAAAGCCATGTTCTTGGGCCTCCGGGACAGAAACCTCCTGTTGAGTGCAGCCTGGTGGGAGGAGGTTCCACTGGAGGGTACAAGTGTTGGTCCCTGCAGATTGCCTCTGTGGGCACCGTGTTTATAGTTGTGCCGGTAGTTTACTTATTACTGTAATTACCACACCACATCCATTGACACCCATGGTCAATTAATGCTTTTAATCTTGACAGAAAAGGGTAAATAACACTGCACTGATAATAGTTTTTAAATCAATGACTAGAGTAGAATAGTGGATAGAAACTAGGAGAGCAATAAAAATAATCTCAGATAGTTTTTGCAAAGCAAAGGAGAGTATTTGAAAAATTAATGAATTACAGAATATCCCCTCAAAACTAGGATCTATGGTGGTGCACATCTGTAATCCCAGGGGCTTGGGAGGCTGAGGCAGGAGAATTGCAAGCCCTCAATAAAGAAGCAAGACCCTGTGTCAAAATAAAAAATATATAAGGGCTAGTGGCTTAGTGGTTAAATGACACTGGGTTCAAACCCTGATACCAAAAACAGAAAGAAAATTTTAAAAAAATAAACAAACTAGGATTAGGATCCAAAACATTCAGCATATTTAAAGCTTATTCTTCTAAATTTGTTACATTTTCTATTTTTTTAAAAAACAGGAAGTTAAATTTAAATATTCATATGAGGTCTGGGGGCGTGGCTCAGGGCAGAGCACTTGCCTGATTTGTGCAAGGGGCTGAGTTCAAACCCCAGAACAAGAGAAAAAGTCCCCAGCTAAAGCGATCTCTTTTCATGACTGCCACCGGTTCTGACGGCAGCCTGGGTTCTTGTGCTCTGTTCCTACTCCCCTCCCTGAAACTTTCCTTCTTGGACTTTACCTTGATCACTCTGGATTGTCTGATGTTTTTCTGCTAAAATCTGCCTCTCTCTTTAAAAATCCTCTGACATCAAAGTGCTTGCATTCCTCTTGAACACCCTCATCAACCGCTGTTTGTTTCTCTTAGGTAACATCACCAACCCCTGGCCCAGAAACCCTTGGAAGGACTTGTTCTTTCCTTGTGTTCTCCTATCCTATTTCCCGCAGTGTCTGATGTAAAACAGATTTTCAAGTTTATAATAGAACAGAGGTCAACATGAAAGACTCTTGTATCCTGGCCTTTGCTTTTTTGCTTCAGGTCTTTGTTATTACAACAAATAGTTAGTTGAACTAGTATTTTCCATGTCATATAAAAACATGGGAATAACAGTCCTTTCCTTTTGACCATAGATCAGAATTTTCAAAGGATTTTCAAATACAAAAACAGGTATCAGAAAAAAATATGGCAGGAACACAAAATTAACTGCAATATTCTTAAATTTCTCCCACCATCCATGACCCTGCCCCTTGCTCTTCTGTTTTGGACCAGAAAGTGTCTTCAGTCTAGGGCAACCCCTCTTCCTGGGCTGCGGGTCCCGGTCACTGCTGCTTCATCCCTGCGTGTGATCTGAGTATTTCCTCCTTTTCTGTTCTAGATGATAAAAGTAGATTCATTGCAGCTTTTAAAAACACCAATGTCTCCCACTACATAACAAGGACCAAGTTCATCCTCTCTCCAGAGCACCCACAGCTCCTACCTGCCGTTTCCTATAAATCCAGACCTCCCCTCCCTTCATATCCTTGCCTCCTCCTCCCTCTCTAACCCACTCCAGGTTCCTTCCACCACCTCCTGATGCCACCAAAATAGCTCCTGCTCAAGTCACCAAATCCAAAGGCAATTTTTCAATGCTCCTGACAGGCAGTCAAAAAGAAGGGACCTCATCATTTCCCAAAACAGTCCTCATGGCCTCCAGGGCTTGCACAAAGGAACTCCTGCAGACCCACCTACTCAGATGGGATGTCCTTCCTCTCCTCTTCCATTGTCCTCTCCGGGTTGGAGAAATCCTAGGCTCTTCTCCCCAGGCAGGTTCAGGATTTTGAGGTGAAGAACTAGCAGTAAGGGGAGGTAAACAGTGAGGCACTAAAGAAAATAAGGGAGCTATTATGAAGGAAAGGGCAGTATCCATACAATAGCGTCACAATGTCACATGGACAGAGAGGAAGAAGAAGGAAGCCAGGTGCATTCTCTGTAAACTGTATTATTTATCTTTAATATTAAAGCTTTTTTACTGTGAGTGAGGTGGAAATGCACTGAAATGTTTTAAGAAAGAGGCATTGGTGCCAGAGGAATACAATGGTGATGGAGAAGGGTGAGAAAAGAATTTTATTGAATGCTTAAAAAACTGGATCTTTGGACATTTTCAATACTGCTGTCACGTTTGCAAGAAAAGAACAGACATGTCTTGAAACATTCTCAGTGGCTTGACTTTCCTTCAGATAAATTCATCCATTTGTACACTGATGTGTGTCATCTCTTTGCAAATTATTTCCAGATATACATTTTTGACCAAGACACCAAACTTGCAAGATAAACTCAGATATGCACTCCCTTCCACTTCAAAGAATAAATCGTATTACCAAGTCCCAAACAGAACTTATGATTTTGTGGTTCACCTTCCTTCACCCCACCAAGAGCATTCTCTTTCAGGGTCACCTACCATCCTGAAGTTTACTCCTGTTTATTAGGTTGCTCCACAGGAATTAGATTTCTCCAAGGTCAACTATTAAGAGAAGATAGTTTGTAGCACTTTGACAGAATGTGAGCACTTAGCCAAAAGAAGCTTAACAAAGAAGAATGTGTTATCTCAGTTAACAAGCAGTTTGAGAGATTGGTCACCTAAAATAATGACAATGTGATCAATACACAGGTGGCTTCTATACTTCAACTTTTGATAGTGCATCCCTTTAAAACTCAAGATGGGGTTTGGGATATATCTCAGTGTTAGGGTGTCTGCCTTACACATATATCAATGGTCCTGGACTTACTCTTTTGTTTCCTTACGAAAATGAAAGAAGGAAAGAAAGAAAGATGGATGGATAGATAAATAGATAAGATAGAAAGAAAAAGAAAAAAGCTAGCTTAAGGTGGTTGGTGCAATTCCAAACATTGTATAATTTCAGTGACATTGTTCTAAAATTATACAGACAGTAAAGGAATGGGAAAGAAGACAAGGGATACGTAAACCAAAAGAAATACTATATAGCAATATTATTCAATATATTGTCACATATTCTGAAACAAGATTTCCTGAGTTTGAATCCCAGCCTGTTAGATGTCAGGTATGTCCTTGAACAAATAACTGAAACTTTCTATGATTCCATTGTCTTTTTAATAAGCATATGATAATAATGGTATTTTTCTATTGATTCCGTGGTGAGAATCAACTGGTTTAATACATTTACAGAACTTAGGACAATATCTGGTAAGAAGTTAATGTATGTTTGCTATTGTATGGTTATTAAATCAGTCAGAAACCATACATAAATATAAAGAGGAAACATCACATTTAAATTTTTTTTATTTTTATTTTTGAGCAACCTTACAAGATTTTAACAAAATAATATAAAATGCATCACATTTAAATTTAAAATATAAATTATGTGTTTATAATTAAGTCTTCAAAATATTTATAAAACAAATTATGAAAGATTTCCAAATTACATGACTATCTAACTGCAAACTACATTATTGTTTACAAATGACACTCCAGAGAGTTTATCTACTACTAACAGCAATGAACTAATTTATCAACTTTTCTAGATGCAAGATTCATGTACAAGAGTCAATGATATTTTTATACTGATAATTGCCAAATAAGAACAGTGTAGATTGCATGTGCTACAATAACAAAAGTAAAACACAAATACTTAGAAATAAGTATAAACAGATATTTCATTCTCTTATGAAGAAATTTTCAAGATGTTATTAAAAGACTTAAAAGAAATCTTGACTGGGGCTGGAGCCATGGCTCATGCTTACCTGGCACGCTCAAGGACCTGGGTTCAAACCCCAGCATCACATACACAACTGAGCATCGAAGAAACAGAAGAAAAAAGATAAAAATGTAAAATTGATTCTCTCTCTTTCTCTCTATCCCTATCTCTTAAAAAGAAGAACACTTGGCAGTTTGCAAATATATACCATGCTCATGAAAACAAGAGTCAATATCACAAAGATGTTCTAGAAACAAAAATGTGACCCTTTTCTTTGCTAAAGGAAATATTACATCAGAAATATTACTCTTCCTATAATCAAAATTCATCTTCAATTGAAACAAAACAAGGTATTAAAACTAAGGCGAATATTTTAAGTAAGCTTTAATATCTATTCTCTTCTCTTTCTCATATCTGAGATTGTCAGTATTTTCTAACATTGAATTCAAAGAGTTGAGGCCTCTTTTTGCCAAATTGTTCTAGTATAGGTCAACCTATAACCATTTAAACATACTTACGTTTATGATTGTTAGTAGACATTGATTGGTACATTTGTTTTAAATCACTTCCTATCTAAAGTTACATAAAACTTACTTAATTTTAAAACTTATTTTGCTTTCATACCCAAACTAAAATATTAGTATACCAATGTTATAAAAGCTACAGTACCTTTTATGCTATTTGACATGAAACTCAGTGTGTTGTCTCATGATATTATTCCTTAGAAATAAAAATTGCTAATATTTCCTAAAATCAAAATAAATTATAGAGCTTATGTCTTCCACATCAATAATTCCATAAAATGTATTTTATATTTGATCTAAGTCCTATAAAATTTCTAAAAGAGGTTAAGAGATTTGATAAATATAGTACTACTGTAAAAGAAAATATTAGCCCATAAAAATCTGAAAATAAAAAGTTAGGAACTTTCCCAACCCATTACCACTGGTTGTCATAGAGGTATAGAAGCTAAACAGCATAATATTAGTTCACAAATACAACAACGAAGACAAAGTAAAAGAACTGAGAATCTAGTCAAACTCGTTTGTACATATGAAAACTTTAATGTGATAAAACTTTTTCTTTATTTCAAGTCAGAGCAGGATGTACAGTCTATTGGCAAAACGGTGTTTGGACAACTGGGTGAATGACAGAGATAGATTCATCCAATTATGTACCTAATTCACTCCACGCGCAGATGAGTTACAGCCGAAAGTGGAGAACAAAAGTCAAGACTTTTCAGCACATTTTAAAAAAATACATTTTCAGAAATAGTAAAAAAAAATGACAGATTTTTGCCTGCATGAAAATTAACTCATGGTCAAAAAAAAATAACACAATTTTAAAAACAGTACCAGAGGGTGGGAAGTATATTCTTACTCTACAGAAAACAAAAAGAATCAGTACAAATCAGTAAGAGAAAGCAAAATAATTCATTACAAAATTGGACAAAGTGCATGAAAATGAAGGAAAAAAGATGTTCATACTCGATAGCATTTAAGAAAACACGGGTTAAATGATAATGTCATGTAATAACTACCCATCAGATTGTCAAGCAAAAACAAGGTCTAACAAGACGAAGTTCTGACGAGAGTTTGTAGACTCCCTGTGCAGGCGGTGTAGGGTGCTGTGATCATCTTGGAGAATCCTTAAAGTTGACAAGCAGTTCCTTCTCTATTTGCTCTACAGAAACTCGCAGGTGTGATCACGGGAATATTCATTGCAGTGCTTTTTAAAGCTTTTTATTTCCCTTTTCATTTTTACTTTGAAATAATTATAGATTCACAGCAAGTTGCAGAGAAAGTACAGAGAAATCCCCTGTAGCATCCACACAGTTTCATAGAACGTCTTGATTTTGCAAACTATAATACAATATCAACACCAGAAATCTGCAGTGGTGTCATGCATGTTTGTTCTATGGTGTTCAATCTCACGTGTAGGATTCTGTAACCATCCCCACAGTTAAGACACAGGGATACCCACCCATCAGGACTCCCTGCGTCACCTCTAATCACACCCACTCCTTTCCCCTGACTGCCGTCTCACACCCCTGGCAGTGAACCTATTTCCCATCTCATTTTGATAATATAAATGAAGTCATACAGTGAGTGACATTTTTACATTGGCTGTTTTCTTGCCACATAAAAGCCCTTGAGACACATCCAAGTTGTCTCAGTGCTAAGTCGCTCCTTTTTAATGCTGAACTGTGCTCTCAAGTATGAATACAGAATATGGTTTGCCTAACCATTTACTATTAAGGAACAGTTCAACTGTTTCCAGTGTTTGGTTTTAACAAATAGAGCTGGTATGATATTTTAGTGTGGATATAAATTTGGGTTTTATAGGTAAGTGCATATTTGGTTTCTTTTTTTAATTGCTAAACTATTTTCCAGAAGATTTGTAACATCTCCAAGAAATTTTTCTACTTAGTACTAAATCAAAATTCATGTTATCACAAAAATCACTGTATGGTTGTTTAATAGCAAAAAGTTTAAGAAATGTGAATAGCCATCAGAAAAAGAGTGAATATAATGGAATATTACAAATGTCTGAAAAAGTGAACTAGAGATACATGGTCAATATTATAAATCATAATTTTGAAAATAAAAGCAAATATCAAAACAATGCTTATCATATGATTCTTTATAGGTTAGCATTCTAATATTATTACTATAACCTCTTGAAGTAATTCTAGAAAAACAAATGGGACTGATAAGCATTTTGATTCAAGGTAAAAATTATCTATGGAGATGGAGGAAATGTAGAGTGAAAATTCAGTTGGAGAATTTACCTATTTTTGCACTATATTGTTTCTTAAAATAATTTAAAGATAATGTAAAAATCTTAGAATTTGATAGCACTGAGAGGATGACACTTGGGTTTTAGTTGTGTTATTCTCTGTTGTTTCCTATAGACTTGCCATATTTCATAATCAAAAATAAAGTGAGAAATATCCTAAGTGCTTAAAATATACTTTAATTATTTGGATGTAAGTCACAAATACAAAATAATTATTGTTTCCTAAGATCACAAGTAAATAGATACAATAAATCAATGTTTTATGCATGCTTTAGACACTTAAATATTCTCTTTAGGAACCCATTTGTGCAAGCCTAGTTATCTACCCCCTTAAAAATAATAAAAATAAAAATCAGGGTAAGAAATTAGAATAATAATGGCTTGTAAGAAAAAACATATAAGACACTTCAATATTTTTTTTTAAATGGGCAGTTTGCAAGCTGTTTTGTTTACCAATAAACCAGAGCAAGGCAAAGCCCGGCCTGGAATAGCTGTGTGGGGACTGTCAGCGAGAAGGAGCAGACAGTCCTGCTGGGCTCCAAGGGGATCAAGCTTAAAGAAACCCAGTATCCCGTGAGGGAGTGAGTGAGAAAGGAGGCTGAAAGACAGGAAACAGTGCTTACCCTGAGCAAGGAAAGTTCCGGCTTCTGTAAAGAAATTGAATAAGGGGGCTGGAGTGGTGGCTCAGCAGTTTTGCCACCTGCCTTGCAAGCTCAGGGACGCTGGTTCAAACCCCGCACCATGTATACAGGGAAGTGTTAGAGTGATGAAAGCCACATGAAAAACTAAATAAAGATGATTCTCTCTCTGTCTCTCTCTCTCTCTCTCATGGTCTCTCTCTTTTAAAAAATTTAAAAAAAAGAAGAAATGGAATAAAATGTCTGTGGAGAACTGAGAGATTGAGGGGGTCCACAGGTAACTACAGATCTCAGCCCACTTGCTCAAAAGCAAGCCCTGTCGGGGCAGAGCTGCACCTCTGCACCAACATGTTCTGGGTTAAAATTCCTCTTGTCTCATTTTCTAATAAGAATGAAGACTCAAAGATCACTTGCACGGAAAGGAAAGTCTATAACATAAAGGAAACCAAACATGATGAACAGGCACTTTGCCATAAAGCAAATACTTCAGGGTAAATGGGAGGCCAATGAGAATCTTCAGCAACTCGAGACAATTTTATTCTCACGAAGGATGAACAGGGTGTCATGAGCAGGAAACGTGGAATGAGAATGTTCTGAGATACTGAAACTGTGCTTTTTAAAAACCGCATCTGAACTGGTTAGAAAATAAAATGGAAGAATTGTTCCCAAATGAGGACTCCGATGGCTACAAGGAAAAAAGAAAAAGCAGCTTACATGATCTTGACGCAATGTCTTTCCAGAAAGAGCAGGGAGGAAGTGCAGGGTGTGGAAGCAAAGGCAGTGCTCCTGGTGGTGAGGGGCTGCTGACAAGGCTCTCAAAGGCCAGGAAGTGCTATGATGTCCTGTATGGGACTTGTGCCCTGCTGTGCTGTGGCTGTGTCTCCGCTGCTGGACTTGTTGATTCCCACTCTTTGCCAGGGCCTGGTTCTTCAACCTCTGTCCATCCAGTGACATGCATTCCCCTTGTGTGGAACTTATCCAGGGTGATTCTCTGTTCCGTGGGGAATTGGGAAAGGTCCCATAGGGCCAGCACACCTGCCTGCCCAAGGGGTCCAAAGGCAAAGATGCAGAAGTGAATTACAGCGTCTTAGCAAGAATCATTGTTAACGGTCAAAACTTGTCTCATGCTACCACTCTATTTTCCAGAAAGAACTGTTCTTTAAATCTAGCATGCAAATGGGGAAAACTCATAGCTAAAGCAGGATTTTGTCTCTCATTAATTTCTGCCCAATGCATGATATCAATAGCTTGTAATTGACAGTTGCAAAAGACTACTTTGCTCCTCCACGTAGTGTATATTAAATATATGTTTGTTATCAAATGAATGAATATTAAAAATGACAATATTGGAAACTTGGTTATGGACAGATAAATTGTAATTTTATTTTCCTTTCTTAAAACTAAAAGTTATTGGAAACATTTTTTGACTGTATGCTATGCTTTTATATTTTCTATTGAAATGCAGAAAATATGTAGAACGGATTACATACGGTGTGCATACAGGCACATATATGTATATGAATGTGCACGGTATATATGAAATCACATAAACTATAGGAAAACTATTCGCCATACATCAGAACCATGGAACACATTGTGGCATTAGTTCTTAGGTTTTCCTCATTTGTAAACTTCAGCAATAAAAAAATATTTACTTCAGACTTCAATAGTCTAGGATTTCTAAAGAGTGAGGGAATGAGGATGTGTTGTATATTAAGGTAGAACTGGAGAAACTATCCAAAACTACCTAAGAATTTATAATAGATTTTTTTTCCTGAAAATTATTTATGCTTTTTTTCAGTTTTTTCCCACATTTTATTGGTGCATTGTAGTTGTACATATTGATGGGATTTGCTGTTACATATCCATACATGCACACAATATAGCAATATAATTTGGCAAATATCACTTTGTTGCTTTTCATCAACTCAGAAATCTTTTTCCTTTTTCTATGGCTAAACGTATCCTCTTTCCTTGAAATATTAAATTTTCTTTTCTTCAATCAACTTTATCTCGTGAGATTCAATAACAATACCAGTGTGCAGAAGAGTTCAGCCTAGCTGCCACAGTACCACGGCTCCTAGGCACTGCACTTGGTCCAGAAGGCACATTTCCTGAGAAGACAATCCCAACCTTTACCAATGTTATTTGCATTAAAGCCAGAAGGAGGATAACTGTTCCCAAATGGAGAATGCAGCCATAGCCCAAAGGCTAACCCAGCAATGGAAAGAGGGTCCTGATAACATCGTACATGGTCAGATTGTAGCTCCCCCTCCTAGCTAGGTGCAATAATGTATCTGCTTTTTGCCTTAAACTTCATTAAAATGGATTTCATTTGCTTACAGAGAATTA
The DNA here is from genome assembly GCA_004027875.1 of Aplodontia rufa. Classification (NCBI taxonomy): domain Eukaryota; kingdom Metazoa; phylum Chordata; class Mammalia; order Rodentia; family Aplodontiidae; genus Aplodontia; species Aplodontia rufa. The sequence goes on along the minus strand of PVKS010001889.1, from coordinate 99,767 downwards.
CACTACAGCTCATGGTACAAGCTGATCGTAAATTTATAATTGAATCCAACAGTCTCTGATTGACAAAGTAGTTGAATTTTTGGATCAGATAGAGTCTGGGACTTGATACGTCTCTTGGAACAGCAGTTCCAGCTTGAGAGACTTGGATCAAGTAGGAGTTGAACATTTGTAATTAAACCCATGAAAATAGTTCACTGGGTTTATCCCTGGACATGCAAAATTACACATTCATCAACTAGTATTTTACCCTGCACATAGTAGGCATATTGCACCTAGCACATAATAGGTGTTTAATGAAAATTTGTAACCCTGGTAAGAACTCTCTTTTTTTAAAGAATTAAGTATTAAGATACTCTATTATTTTTTTTAAAGAGAGAAGGACAGTGAGAGAGAGAGAGAGACAGAGACAGAGAATCAATTTTTATTGAGTTTTTCACATGGCTTTCGTTGCTCCGACACTTAGTTGTGTACGTGGGCGCTGGGGTTTGAACCCGTGTACTTGTGCGTGCAAGTCAAGTGCCGTAACCACCTAGCCACTGCTCCAGCCCCCCTGGTAAGAACTTTTAAAGATAGTGTAAAAGGATATAGTCCCTTCTCCAATAGCTAGACATGAATCATTGGTCCTTATCTCAGTTTGAAACTTTACCATTTGAGTTTGACAATAGAGAAAACTAATGTTTTCTCTGGTCCTTTTAAACTAAAGATGTTATGTAAATTTTTTCTTCCTTATTTCAGAACTTGTCAGTATATGTGTCTGATTTGAGGATGGAATGTGTAATTCACTGTTTGCAATAATTTTGTTTCCCTTTTTCATTATATCTACATTTTAGAAATTATTTAGAATCCTATTGTACAGCATCATAAAACTTGAGAAATCTAAAAAGTGTATTCAGCCTTATAATAATGTCATATCTGTATCTATCTAATCATATAAACATGCAAATGTGTATTCCTGGACATATTAAAATAGAGAAGATGAAGAGAAAGGAGGAAAGTGAAGTAAAATTGAAAGAGAGGATTTTGAAAGATAATGTTTTAAAATATATAGAAAATTTTCATGAAAATATTCTTCACAAATGAATGGTCCTATCCCCACTTGGACTGGAATAAATAAAGAAAGAAACTTAGACTGGAATCAGGAAATACTGATTTTTTTCTTCTGAATCTGATATTGACAAGTACAATGAATGGCGTTGGATAAAATATATTCTAAACCTGTCTGATCCTCTGATTGGGCCTATGATAACCCCAATGGGTTAGTAAAAAATGTGAATTCTGTAGGAGAATTCAGTGAGTCTCCTCAGGGCTAGATGCACACAATGAAGTTCAGAATCTCTTTTAGGTCTCTCCCACCTCCTGTGGGCATTCAACTGCTCCCACATGGGTCTCCCTTTCCTCTCTTCACCCAGGCCAGCCTTGAGTTGGGACTTAGTGCCAATATCTTGTGTCACTTCCATCTTCCAGTACCTGTGTCTGTGTTCCTGGATTGCACTGAGATGCTTCTTACAGGCACCACTCAGGCCAAAGACATTTCCTTGGTCAGACTTCCAAGATTCAACACCTCTTTTGTCATCTCCTCTCTTTTCTTAGCATTACCGTATTTTTCTATTACCATGTGATATACGCCTCTGTTAGTTACCAATAGTAAACCAATGGCTCACAGTCACCCTTCAAAAGGTATTGTCATTTTAAGAAGAATGTCTTCCCATGATTCAAAGTAATTGATATCTAATAATAGGGTTAGAAGCCCCCACAGGGAGACTTCAGGCTTGTTAGGGGAATATTTAGGGAACATGGAAAAACAGAGTAATGTAAGTTTATCTGGGCCTATCCAACTGTAATCAGAGATGGAGTTTCACTCAATGACAATCCATTGTGAAACCTAAAATCTTGATGGAGCATTTCATTACTATCCCAGCCTATTAACATTTCCATCATTTTTATTGTCATTGTGTAAGCTGGGGTTTGGATCTGTTTGGGACTTTTCTCCCCTTCTGCGGAGGGGCTGGGAGCTGGTCTAAGCAAGCAGGAGGAAAGTTCCGGTTCCAGCTGGCATGCCAAGCTCTCAGAAGTGCTTCTGAGACTGGAGGGGGACTGTTCTTGCAGGTATTTCAGGCCATAGCTCTCGCAGAGATCTTCCCACATGGTTTGCTTAGCTTTTACTTTCATTTTGTATTAAACAAAAAGTCATTTGAGGGCTATTTAATGCTCTGGTTTGTGTTTTCCAATACCAGATAAAAGTTAAACAGATGAACCATTTGGGGGGTAAGGATTGGGGAATCCACGGCTGCTAAAATGCTTTAAAGTTCCAAAATGGTTTTGTTTTTTTAAACCCATTTTCCATGTTCCAACAGCTGTGGGTTTTCCCAGGGCTCCCCCTGTGGCTCAAAAGGGAGCTGCTTAATGCTTAACAGATGAGCCAATTGAGTTTTTAAATGCAAAATTAAACTTAAAGTGCACAAAGAGCACAGGGGAACCCACAGCCAAGAACAGGCTGGAGGAGGAGAGTGAGCTGTGAATGGGGTGTGGAGCCACAGCCTCTCCTGCTACAACCAGTGGCGACGAGGCAGAGGGTCTGGGCACATTGATCTTTTAGTGATCTCTTAAGCAGGCTGTACTCAAGTTACATTCTTTACTGACAAAAGTTTTTTTCATAACTAGTATGTTTAGATTGCTTTGTCTAACTTTAAGAACAGGAAAATAGAGGTGGATGGGCTCTTAGAATATAAGAACAAGCGTACTGATCTCCATCCTCTTTCTTCTCCCAGTAATGGTGAGAGGATTGGTTCTTTCTACATCTCACCCCTCGGGTCCCTAGGTGCTGGAGTCCCTGTGTGATCTAGGTTCTTAGAACGTCCTGCTTTACATGTGAGGAGTTAGGGTAACTGTGGGCTTTGATTGGGACACTCACCAAGTCACTGGGTAAACTGCTTTTTTTCTACATCTAAATCTATGAAGGAGAGGCAGTGCTAGGTTTTGGTGCTGAAAAATCAGATCTAGAAAAAAAATTTTGTCCAACTTTGTTAAAAGTCTTCTCTGATTCAAAACAAATCAAACTAATACTTTTTTAAAAAATCTCCATTTTAGCTGCAGAAGTGTTTTTTTTTTTTTTTAGGAGGCACCCAGTATTATCAAGCCTAAAATACAATAAGTGTACTTTCTTTTATTGAAGGTAAAATAAATTGTCAGATTCCAAATTGTGGAAATCTGTTTGGGAGCCAATCTCATGATTTCAACAAATTTTATAGGGCAATTTGTACATCAGCATTTCAGAATGGGGTACAGACCAAAGCATCTCATCAGACTCACACAACCTCCCAAATTTCTAGGCAACATATACTGGTAGCATCAAATTCTTAGCATTTTGGGAAATATGTCCCTTTGTCTACTGCATTTGAGGGATATTAATATGATGTGAAATGGTGTTACAAAAGGACAATTCCATTGGAAAACTTCTGTCCCTCAGATCTGGTATTTATTCCCAGCTTTTTAAGCTGAAAACACTATAAATTATTTAATAGCTTACTTTTGGAGAAACCATTTTCATGAATAGTAACCAAAAATGTTATTAACGTGCCAGCAAAAAAGAAAAAAAATCCATTAGAGAACCAAGAATAGGTTGTTAGAAAGTTTCAGGTTCATATTTGGTATGTTATTAAATCCAGCAATGACTAGTAAAATCATAAGGTTAAGAAAGGGTACAAAGGTACACATGTATATACACATGCACACAAATCTTCCTGAGGTTATCTACACGATTGCAAATCACATTCCTCAGGCATTTTTACCTTCTTCAAGTTCTCCAAATCAATCATATTTTAATGTTGGAAAACGATCATGACCCAACTGGAGTTCTCCCCACCAAAACAAGCAAAGCCCCCAAAATAAATAAATTGTAACACCTATACTATTATTTGGAGGTCTCCACCTTCATTCTGACACACACTTGTCAACCCTTAATTGTTAACGGAACAATTATTTTGCCTTAATTATTTATATTTAAATTATTGGTTCACAAACAGCAACTTCTAAAAACTAGGCTGGGATGACTCTTGCTGGTGTGAATTTGCGACTATGTATGCCAAGACTTGTACCTCTTAGGTAACTGAATCCACTTGAGTCATTGACTAGATCCAGTAGTGTCAGTTTGCCTGAAGGAAAGACACTGATGAGGTTGGCCCCTGTGAAAGCAATCATATGATATGGTTAATTGCTTGACAGTGAACCTAGCCATTGTGATTAAAGCTTCAGACTCCCGTTTAGGTAGAGCAGAGCTCCCAGGCACTCCTTGGCAGATCTAGTACTCTCCAGGCCTTGAGAAAACATGCAGATTTCCCTGAGGAATCACAGTCTTTGGGGGATCATTCAATCATTAGATCATATTCAAAGAACTGGGGTTAATTTGAATGTGCAATCATTGGATCTCATACTCATAGATATGCAACCCTTTGAAAGGGTGATCGTCAGAATGCAGATTTGAATCAACAAGAACATATTCAAAGCTTGACATTATGTGCTTGAACTTAATGCTAATCTGTGCTCTCTCCCACAGGATTGTATACCTGTCACTTAATGAAGCCTGGGTACTGCTACTGGTATGCCTTTCCTCGACATAAATTGAAAAGACAATCTGCTTTGTTTTTGAATAAAATTCTATGATTTTTCTTTTCTTAATTTCAAATTTGTTTTTTTCTCAAACAATTTGGTGAGCAATGTTTAGACCACATTTATATATTCACAGATAAATGTCCATGCAAATATATATATTTGAATAGATACATACTCAAATTTAACACAAAAACTTTCAAAACTTTCATCATCTTCCTTTTTTTCATAAAATTACACAGAAAAAAAATAAAATACTTTTTTTCTTGTCAAGTGATGTGTTGGCTTTAGCGCTCATTCAGTTTTTACAAGGAAATTCTAAATCATTAATCAAGTAGAGCACTATCCTTTTTATATATTACCCAACATACTTTGGGGACTTTCACAAGTAGAGACTAACATGTGTTGAGGCATAAAGAAACAGCTATCCGTGTTCCAGTAATTCAAATCCAACATCATTTTGATGAGATTTTTAATATACTCATGGGATCCACACAAGAGTAATTGATGACGAGCTCAAATTACTTGCATGTCATTTATCTTAACATCTATCCCATAATCTATTATTACATTATAGGTGATAATATCGTTCTGTCAGTTAGATAAACAATGGAGTTTTATTAATTTAATTTTATTTATTACTCCTCTATAACCCCTTGAAAACTGACCCCTGTGTATATAAAACATTTTAGAAAACCTACTACCTTAGAAACAGATGCAATTGGTAAGATTTACCATTATAAGAAATATTAACTAAAAGGGGATTCACATCAGGGTATGCCCTGATATGAATTTTGCATTGTCCAAGAGGCAATTGCCTTCCTTTTTAGGGTGGATCCCACAACCAATGTGAGCAGTGGAGGATTGTGCGTGACGCCTGGGGTCCATGAGCCATTTTGGCACATACGTTTCTGCAGAGAAAATGTTAACACAAAGCCTCCTACATTGAGCGCTTAGATTCAGAACTGGAATCTTTCCTTCCTCTTTTAAATCTGTTTGACTTGATAATTCTAACCACTGTCAAAATTCGCTCATAAAAAGGTTAAATATTAACATTCAATGGAAAGCAATAGAAAAACACAACCTCCCTTTCCCATGGCCAAAATCAAATATGCAAATATTAAAATGAGGGGACTCTGCTTCTTCTCCCCTCCCCACACAGCTGATTAAATTGTCACTGCTGGAGATTACATGGGGTGTTATTCCCTTTACAGCCATATTCAATTGGACAGACAGAAAAATATATTGCCACAGACGAGACCCACCACCTGGGTACACTGTGTTTCCAGCTGCCTGCAGAAGTCTTGTCCCAAACTTTGTAGCTACCCCTTTAAAAAAGGAAAAGTATAAGATATGACCATTCATGACAAAATAAATGGTGTCTAAAGTCCTTTCCAACTTGGAGAGTCCAGGAAGACAAAAACCCCTCCTCCCCCTTTTAGATGTTAGTCTATGGTTTATTTCCTATGTAATCTTCACCAGCACTTTCCTTTCATACGGATCCTAAAGACATTTTATTCATGTTGCATGAGACTTCCATTTTAAAATAAAGAGATCTATTATCTATCTAACTTCTGTCTAGCTCAGAAGCTCTTTTCTTTTCATGTCTGCTCTTTATTTCTAGCTGATTGGTGAATTTACTTCCTGGCTTATCAGTTTTTAAGAGCAATCACCCACCCTGCCTTCCTTTGCCCATTTGGATCTATTTGATTCTTGCCAAATTCGGTTGTAGAAAGAGAAGGATTACCTTTGCCTCTCTCATGCCTTGTCGCGGTTCTGAAACGGTTTTCACTGTCTGCCTCCGAGTAAAAGAAGTTAGTGCTCAGTGACGATGTCGCCTGCCTGTGTCACTCGGCACTGCAGGCTGAGCACAGAGCTTTCTCCAGCTGCAGGGGCCTCAGTGTTAAGGACGCTCGGCACCAGATTGTTCAGGAGACCCTTTTCTTTTTCAAAGAGATGTAGCCACGACAGAGGGATGTGTAAAAACTAAGAAAGATGGAGGATGATGGTTTTGAATGGGGCAATCAGAAGAAATATCAACAATAAAAAAAATCATGAGCAGTGGAAGCTTCATTGTAATGACAATCAAATAGGAACAAGTCTGTTTGCCTTAACATTTGTAAGGGCATGCACGTGCTATTTTGCTATAGAAGAAAAGGAGTGATTCCTCAAAGAATGTTTAGGTGACTGGTGTGTGACTGGGAGTGTTTTATTTTCAGCAAAATGATGCTTGTGATAATTTGTAGTAGATAAGCTTTCTACTCTATCTGTTGACATAACTGCACTGTGAATTTTTACCTCCTCTGATTGGGTAGATGAAGAAACAATCAGATTTCTCAATTGTATGATCCAGATGGCTAAGTTAAAAGGACATCAAGTGGTTTGTCCATGTCAAAACCCCCAAATTCTTTGCCTTTGAAAAGAGACACATACATCACACTCAAATAAAGCAATCGGCTTCAAACTAAGAATCTTAAAACCATTGCTTTCTGACAAGCATGCCCTTTCCTCCATTCTAATATCTTTTGGCTGTCAATTAAAAGCACTGTTGTGTGTGTTCTAACTGGCTTGAACAAACGCATGCTTCAACCTTTATTATCTGTTTGTGTTTGCTTTTTTCTGTCTTTCCCATGTTTCTTTGTTTTTCTTTTGTCTTCCTCTCAAAGACTTCCCAGGGTTTTTGTTTTATCATATTGTTCTTTTCACATTGTCCAAGAGTCCTTTGACAATTTAATCTAATTTACTTGGTTTTGTTTCGTTTCTCCCATAGTTTTATATTGTTGCTCTTATTTTTTTTTTTTTTTTTTTTTTTTTTTTTTTTTTTTTTTTTTTTTTTTTTTTTTTTTTTTTTTTTTTTTTTTTTTTTTTTTTTTTTTTAGTTTTGCTGGGACATTTTGTTTATTTGTGAAAACACAATTCCAAGAGTCAAAATAGTACTACATAGATTCATTTTTTTTTCATTTGAGTGTTCTTATCTTTTAATATTGTGGACTTCTGCCTTGTTTATTCCCTTTCCCAATTTGGACCATTTTTAAGTATCATTTTGTCAACTGTGTTACTTTTTCCATTTCTAAAGGCCTTCTTTCTCTTTTTTCCCCCCCAATGTTTTGATCTGGTGGGCATCTGGTCATTGCTAAGATGTGACCTCCATGTTCTCCACGTTTAGAATAAGTGCTGGGTTCAATATTTCCCTCACATACTATCAAACGCATGCTGCAGTCCCGAAAGGTAGAAATTACCATTTGACACAGGGGAGGACAGAGGCCCAGGGACTAAGGTACTGGCTTAAGGCAACACAATGTGACAGCGAGGATTTGTTCCCAGGACCATCTGGTTCCAAATCATCCCCTCTTTCAACTAAACCACATAAAGGCCAGAAACCAAAGCTTTTAGGATTTTGAGGTTTAGAAATTTTGTTTTGGACTGGGGGTGTGGATCAGTGGTTGAGTGCTTGTCTAACATGCTCTAGTTCCTAAATTGGATCTCCAGCACTGGAAAAAACACAAAGAGACAAAGACAAAAACAGAGACCCAAAGAGAGAAGAAATTTTGTTATGCATAGGGGGAAAAGCATGCTCACTTGCTAAGCTTCATAAATACGCACTTATTTCATTAGTATGCACTCCTGCCTGAAGTGACCAAATAGGAACACTTTAAATCTTTCTTTTAATAACATTTGTAAGAGTTCATTTAACTTGTGATTTAAAAAGACACTGTAACATCAAGTTACTATCTTCAACCAAATTTGTGACTAGGTGTCCATCCAACCTTTCTTTACAGACCTGTCAATCAGCTAGTATGGTTAAAAATGTAAACACACTGTAAGAGAAATTCTCTACTAGTATAAAAACAACTGTCTGCAGACCCCAACGCATTCTATCAGCCTTCCCAGCAATGACATCAGTGGTCAAATATGTTTGTACAGTTGTCAAAGTCGTGGCTCGGACATCTAAACCCAGGCTGCCTGCAGCTGCTTTTCCTTATCCTCTCCTCCCTGTGTTAATTTGCCTTTTGGGAAAGTAAGAAAATTATGTGTTCCCTTCTGTTTCTTGCTCAGAACTCGAAACTCTCATGCTTGTGCCATGACGACAACACGCAGGTGTCGTTCTCTAAACAGGTCACTTTGCAAGTTCCATGCACCCCTGGTTCTTTCATTATCACCTTATTATCTCATTTTTGTACACACACATGCATACATATACTTTTAAGAAGACTTTTATTTGACATTCCATTAGAAGTTTCTAAAATTGCTGCAGCAATTTCTATGAAAAAAAAATGTAGGATATCTAGACTTTGGACAAGAGCTTAACTAAATTCTCTTTGACGGATGGCAGCCTGAAAACTGTACTTGTATTAAGCTGCAGTTGATGCTCATACCCAGCCTTCTCCTAAGGCCTTGCAGAGGGACAGAGTCCAGCCACTAGCAGGTCTGAAATAGCTGGAGCGTCCTGACCACCAGCACAGGTAACAGCAGCACAGTGGTGCTCAGGAGCGAGGGTAGTAAGGAAAACTGGACTTCAAAGCTCAGTGTCATCAATTGCCACATTTGGGACTTGAGGTCGTACATCTCATTTTTCAAAACCTGTTTCTTTCTCCGTAATGGAGATAATACTACCTACCTGGAAGGAATACTGGGAAAATGTGATCAGTAATAAAGGAAAAACAATCGGGTCAGAACTTGATCTTCAGGAAGGCCAGTACTAAAGAGGATTGTCACCTTTATGGTCATCACCATTGTTATCTGTGCAGTAATTAAAACTTGATTTCTCTTTCCCTCTTTGAACACAATGTATATGAAGCCATGGAGATCTTTACTCAGCCTGTGAGTAACATTTGAAGACCTAGTATTTTCTTTAGATGTTGTTGCTGTTGTCCAAAGATTTCTGCAACTTCATTACCTACCACTCCCATAGTAAGTCCAGAATCAAGATCAGGGGTGTGTGACAGGAAGAATAGACCAGCCAGCTCTTCAGTAAAGGCAGCACCTGCAATTTGTGTATATTGAGAAGTATTTAATAGCACAAACCATGCAACAATTCACTTTTTACTACATCAAGTTTTTCTGGTATTGTATTTTCATCATTGAAATTGCCAGGGCTGGGGCTGGAGCAATGGCTCGGCGGTTACGGTGCTTGCCCAGCATGCACAAGTGCACAGGTTCAAACCTCAGCACCCACTTATATAACTAAGTGTCAGAACAGTGAAATCCATGTGAAAAACTCAACAAAAATGGACTCTCTGTCTGTCTGTCTCTCTCTCACTGTCCATCTCCCTTTAACAAGAAGAAAGAAAGAAGAAAGAAAGAAAGAAATCGCCAAGACCTAGCCCCATGCTTGACACATGGAAGGTATTCACTAAATTACTACTAAAATGAACTGAAGTGAAATTCATTTTATCTGCTTCACAAAGACCATACATTGATCAAGGGTGTGCTTCATGCAGGCCTCCATCCTTACACACATGCCTTCATTCACTCACCAAGCCCTTAGACCTGTCTGCAATACGACGGGCACTGTGCTGTAATGAGCTACACCAGGGCAGAGGCCATTTATTCCGTAGGTCCGTCCATCCATATCCTCAGTACTTAGCTCACTGCCTGGCATATGATGGCTGCTTAAGAAGCATTTACTGAACAAATCAGCTAAGTTCCATGTTTGGTTGGACCGCCTTTCAGGATTCATAGGAGCAGCCTGGAGAACTGAGTGATGAAAATACAAACAACTGACAATACAATTGTAGTAAGACCCACCTTTCACAGTTACTTCCTGGACTAAACGTGAGCAGATCTGTACAATTTGCCTGCAGTGAGCCAATGTGTTTCAGTTGGATGTCAGGATTTCCTAACCACAGTTTTCCAATTCAACAGTTTTTCCCTTAGTATAACTTTAAAAAGTCTAGCAGGTGAAAAATGGTGATTGTTGTAACCAGCAATAATAAATTCACAGCCCATGTAAATACATAAAGATTGGCAAAGATAATTATTGGGAGTAGAGGAGGTCCAGGTATACTAGTTTTATAGGGAGTTCTTCACTAAGAAAGAAATAGTGCATGTTCAGTGAGATTCATAGAACTTGTTTGTTTAAAAACTAGAAATCAAGTTATCACTCTAATTTTTTTTTAAAACTAAGGCCCAAAAGAGGTTTAGAGACCACCCTAAGATCACTTGGAGCCCTGGTCTCTGATGTCTAAGAAAATAAATGATCTCACCACATCACAATATCACAAGACCTGCTAAATGTAAATGCTAACATGAATAATTCCATGAATAACTTTATTTTAAATTATCTGTAAGATTTCCAAAAACACTAACTAAAAAAAATAAATGTGTATTAAAATATTCAACATGCTATTGGTGGTGTTTTCTATATAAAAAAAAAGATTTCAAAATAATAGAAACTTCAGTTGTTCAAGCATAATGTTCTTCTATTCAAGTAAGCCCCTAAATCCAGATTAAGACCAGAGTTGGTTCCAATGAGCATGCCTTTTTTTGTTTTGTTTTGTTTTTTTCTTTTTCCTTTCCCAGCCATTCATATTGAATTTTAAATTCATGTTAGCAACCGCCTTTACAACCCAGGGAGGAAGGGAAGGAGGGTTAGGGAGACTGCTGAAAAAAGTTTCTGAATGAAGGGTTACAATTGATGCTTGGAAAATAAATTTTTGGAGGGTTCTGTATCTCACACACCACCAAGAGTTTTGTTTTTTTTTCTTTTTTAACAAATAATAATTTGGAAACATTATTTTTAAAACGCACAATTGGAAAATTGTGAGTGACCCTTTACAAGAAACCATTCAAAGGATAACAAAAGAAAGGGATGATCAGTTCTAGGAGAGATTTGTTCATCTGGAAATGAAAGGCACAGGTTTTTGGAGGCCAAGTATTTATAATCTTGCTTTATGAAGGAAACAAGGGGCAATTATGCAAATTTCACAGGAAGTTACTACTTTGGGGTAAGCTATAATTAAACATTCATTCCCAAAGACATCGTCTTCACGCTGTTATTTGACTAGGTGGCATAAGCATTCTTCAGAAATGAATTCGTCTGTTTAATCTTTACAGACATAACAGTGAAGGGTGACCCCAGAGAAGCAGGATCAAGGCTTTTAGAATGAATGAATATAAGCATGTGCAATTATTTCTTTCAGATCTATAAAAACGTTCTAGCTGTTAACAAATATAAATGTAACATTTACTAGGAAATAAGAGACTGCGGACGGAAATAAACAAACCTAGGATGTAGTTCATCTAAGTAAACACTAAGGTTGTAAACCTTCAAACTCAAATATCAAGAGCCCTGCAAATTAATGCTACACACAATAGGCCCTTTGGAAGCTAACTTAATCCACCCCCCTGAATGTACAAGAGGGCCATGTGTAACAATGCAGAAGCGGGTTTCCATTAAGAGTTTCCTCCGCAGGCTGTCAGCTGTTTGAAGAAATAACAATTTCCTAGGCATGAAAGCTTTTTCAGAAGGTTCCCACTGATGTGTAATAAAAGTGACTTTCCTTTTTTTTTCCTTCTCCTTCTTCGTTCCCCTCCCCTTTCAGATGTATCCTTGTAGGGAGAAAAGGGGTGGACTAAGGACAGAGGCCCCCTACTAGTTTACCTTACTGGGATTATCAGTGCAGGTGTTCATATAATTGAAGGTGTGGCCACAGATTCAGCCCTCTAATAGCTTTCCCTACTAAGAGATTACCTGGGTAGAGAAAGCCCAGAGTACCTGAAGAATGGGCAAGTGTGTACCTTATTAACATATCACCATTCAGGGGCAGCTGCATATGTGGAAGAAGTAGAAGAAGGGGGAATGAAAAACCTTTAAAGAGCCCATTCATCTGTGTTAATAGACCCATTGCCCAGCACACTGTGTGAGAAATTAAGTCTGTGGATGGGAACTTCCTGGGCTCTTCAAGCTGCTTTGACGCTTTTTCATTGCTTCAGTGTTATTACCTCCTCTTGGAAATGAAAACAATCACGTTCTCACATTTGAGAAGCCAAAACATCCCAAGATAATCAACTGGAGATGCCCTGTTGAAAGTTTCTTTTGCCTCCGTATTAAGTGAAAAAATATGTTTTGAAATTAAAGCAATCCCCACATTTACATCACAGCCCATAAAGTTAACTGAGCTGCCCAGTGAATGACAGTTCCCTCCCCCATTCTTATAAAATGCACAATTTAAATGGCATTCCTAGTTATCCTTCCTTTTTCAGAATTAATTTTTGAAGGCAAGATATGTTAATTTATTCAAATTAGGCACAATTTTTTAAAAAGTGCAACTGGCCAAAGAACTGATTTTCTTGTGGAAGATAAGTAGAGTAGACTCTAAAAAGGAAAAAAGAAAAAAAAGAATGGGATTTATCCTCAGCAAACAATTCAAACTTCAATACAAGCTTGGGTAGCATTTTAAAAATGAAAACTGGGAAGGTAATTTAAGATTAAAGAAACTCCCCCTCCTGGCTTAGTTACAAGTTCAGAATATTTGCTCCTGCCTCTTTCTTGGCTGGTGTTACAAGGCCACCATGCAAATCTATGTACATTTGGCATAAAAATGAATCTTTGTCAGATTATTAGGACACATTTCCATTGTTTTGTGCATATTATATCATCAACAGGATCATTAATATCCTCATCATAAAAGAAAGGGCAAAATGATCAGTACTGAATGATTATAAATCAATAACCAAAGAAATCCTTGACAATATTTTTAAAAATCTAGTTTCCTTCAGACCTGAACCATTGGCAAGTTAACCTAATGTAGTTTTACTATTTTGCAGGTTTAATGAGCATAGGAAACACAAAGAGAATGCCGTGATCCAACCTGGTGTTTGCTTTGTAGTATTTATATGTGCTGTCTCCACTGCCAAAACCTGTGTAAAGAGATCATGAGTATGTGTGACGTTTCCAGAATGTTAGCAGTCATAAACCCTACAGAATATGGCAAATCATTCAGTGGTACAAGGCTGTAGACTTCCAGGTTGGAGATGTGTGAGCTAGAGAGTCTGCAAAGGTAATTCTTGGGAGGGTTAAGAACTTTAGATTGTACATTGGGTTTTGTTTATTTTCCTAAAAAAATAAATGCACGTTTATAAAAATAGGAAAGAATCAACTCTGTTTATAAATGACATATTCACAAGGGTGCTCTTTTAATTTGTACAGTAAAATCAGCATTATTTATTTGAATTTATACATACCATCAAACATTTTTTCAAAGATAGATGGTTAGATTTTTCAAATTTTACTAATGCTTTTATTAGATTTATTTATGTATTTGCATAGTTACTACTGTGAAGCATTGGGAGAGATGGATCTGCTTTGGAGTCAGCTCTTTAGTCTCCAAGGAATACCTACCAATAACACAATTTATAAACTTTGGAAGAAATTGCTAACTTTCTACTGGCTTCTTAAGAAGACAATCATTAGGCTTCAGTAGGAATAAACTGGACTCTTCTTTCCTTGATTACCTTCTATTTCATATTGATTTATAATGACTATGATTTTTTTTATCATATTGCTTTATAAAGACTTAAAGAAACAGGTTTGTGTTTTTTATTTTTTTCAGATTGAGTCTGACCTCACGCAGATTGTTACCTACACCTCCCCTCTTTTTGGAGAAGGAAACTTTTTCAAGACAGAATGTCATCTAGTTTTGGTGGCTAACATTTTATGGTGACAATCTGTTGCTGAGGGTATTAAAATATAGAGGCTTGAGAACTGCTGTTGTCTACAGCAAGAGAGCAGGTGATATTTCAGAAATCATGGATCACAGTAATTCAGAGCTGGTTTCCTTAAAATAATTCAGATTAATGGGTCATTCACAGTCCTGTTAACACAGAACAACTGTGTGCTCCAGGTAATCAGTGTGACATTGTTGCCAGCACAAAAGTGACATCAGAACTTGTCTTCGTTGGCATCAGAAACGCCAGCTACATCACCTCTGACTGCGTGGCCCCGCATCTATTAACCTTATTGATTTGGAGTCCCCGCTGGGACTCCCAGGAAAACCACTCCCCGCTGAAGCTGCAAGTGGATCAATCCTGAACCAAGAACAGGAATTCAATAAAACAACACAGTAAGGACCTTGAACCATTGAGTATTCCTTAAAGTAAATCAAATTAAGGACCTTGCCATGAGGAAGCTCTTTCAAAATTTTGAGATATCAATTGATTCCAAGTCCCCAAAAGTAAACTATTATTTAGTAGGAGCATCAGGCCCTTCCCAGAGACACCTTTTATCTGTGGAGAGATAATTAACTGAACATAGTAGGGAGCCCTGGGTTTGTGTAATCAAGATGGCTGTCATGTATAAACAGCTATTTAGAAAGTCAAGCTTTAAAATGTTACCATTATTTTTGCAATAGAATTGAATTTTTTTATGGAGATTTGTAGGAGAAAATCTCCTAGCAGGAAAAAAAAATTCTCACTAGCTGCTAAAACAAATTTATTTTACTCATTAGTTGCTTTTTATAACATGCTACTGAATTTTCTAAAGTTTTTAGCAAACTTAAAACCCTTTTCAAATTTATGGTTAAAAATGAAGGTAGCTGGAGAAGTTCAGAGCTCAGTACTTCTCTACAAAGGCAGAAATGATCTACATATATAACAGGACTGCTACAAGCCCATTCATATTTAAATGAAACTGGAATCCTTAGGAATTCAATTTCCATCTTTTCAGATCTCATATTCTTTGTCTTTTGTGTAGGCGCAGGGTGCTGATCTGCTCTTCAAAAACATCTTATACCTCAAACTGAAAAATGGTTTTATCACTTGCCAAATCTGAGGATTACACCAATGCATGTCTTTAAGAATTAAAATTCATAAATGCACAATAAAAGATATTATATGAACGTATGTCATATCCTAATATATATTTACTGTTTATATAATAGAGATGCAAATTATGAATAAACATGTCTATTGGTGCCTATGACAAATATTTATTCCTGAATCATTTTATTTTCTCCTAATCTTTTTTCTAAAATAGCTGAATGTTTTAAAATCATCTTATTTAATATTGGTGAATATATATATACAAAAAATTTTTTTTAAAGTTTGCAATTAAAAATATGGACAATACCCTGATTTTAAAACAATTTCAGTTGACTGACAATTTTATTCCCTAAAATATTTCCTGCAAAATGTTTTAGAGAAATCAGTGTTAATATTTTTTACATTCTAGAAAAGAAATGCTCTATTGCCTTTTTCATTGAAAAATGACTTTTGTCAATTTTGCCAAAATTAATGCCACAACTAGACTGATGGAAATTCATATTTGCAAGTTATAATTGGTATTTATCTTTGATCAATAATGTATAGTAGCCTATGTGAAACATTTAACATAGAATATATCATACATTGTCTCTATTTAGCACCTCTAGGCAAAAATATTGTGAAGGAGAAAAAAATCAAGATTACTGTTTTTCTTTATGGCCATCTCTCTAAGGAATACACTGGAATGAGTTCTGTCTGCACAACTAATTGATAATTATTTAATTAGCAATTTATAATGACAATGGGATTTTACCCCCCACTAGTCCATTTCTCCTTTAAGACAGATGTACACAACCTTACACACTTTTGCACTAACTTCCAGGAGTTAACTCTGGCCAAAGTGTGCCTCCCTGAGATTTCCAAAGTTAAGCAGGGCAGCACTGAGTGCCACCGCCGCTTCACATTACACCATTTCCTCTTCCATCCCATGGGACGACGGGCACTTCAACCATGTGTGTGGGTGCACAGCCTTGTTGTGTCACTCTGGACAGCTCCAACAGCAGCTTCATTAGTTCTTTTTACAACAAAAGACAGGGTTCCCCCCTCCCCGCCTTTTTCTTTCTTTCCGCTAGTTGGCATGTGGGTTGAATTTTCCTGGGACCCCCTGGTTGACTTTTTCTTTTTTCCAGAACTTCTTTAGAATGGTTCAACTATTCGAACACTACGCATTGTAACTGATAGACTGTTTGCAGAGGAACTCATGAAAGTTCTCTTTGTTCTCTCTTTTTTAACCAGGTTTACCAGCCCCTCCCTCTCTCTCACCAGAAAGGAAAAGGAAATCCACTTTTAATTATGCATTGATGGAAATCGCTGTGCAGGAAGGGGCATTCCCTGCAGAATGCCCATTTTACACGTTATTACAAACAAAAAGAAGTGCTCACATCACAGCGATTTCCATCCTGAGCAAAAGCTCTAGCTCAACTTTATCTCGCCAGAACACTTTTGTTCAGTTTATTATTTGTTAACGAATGAAAGAGTTCTTATAATAAATAAAACTGGATAGTAGATTTAATATGCGTGTAATCTTCGATTAACTATACAGGGCAGATTTAATGGGGATAAAAGCAAGAAGATTGAATCTATAACTAAATCATTAAAAATATTTAAATAAGATTGAATCTATAACTAAATCACTAAAAACATTTTAAATAGCCGTTTATCTGATTGACGTTTCTGACGATTCATTTTTCTTGCAGCTTCCATGCAAAGGAATGTACTTAAAAGATTCGAAACACAGGAAGGTGGGGTTGTGAGATATGGTTGGGAACATCAGATGGAAACATATATTTTAATGCTAATTGCTTTTTAATAAGGAAACTTCACTATTCTTTCTAGGAATGAAAAGAAGGAAACACTAAAAGATCAAGCCAGGTATATTGTTGAGACAGTTTCAACTGTGAATGTCTTTTTTATTTTTTACTGTTAAGACATACACTTTTTGTCTTGGGATTAGAAACTACTGAAATACGTTTTTGTGTGTGTGTGTGTGTGTGTGTGGTATTTTGAGGGTTTGTTTATATGAAAAAAATAGAAAAAGAATGAAAGATAGTAAAGCAAAGGCATTTGGTCCAGAGAACCAAAATCTGGCTACAATATCCTTATCCAGTTTACATACAGGATCCACCACTACCATACACCCTCACACACACCTGTGCGATCCAGACTGGACAACCCATTTCCTGTAGGCAAAAGACCACTGAGGCTTAAGAGAGAAAGTGACTGCTCTTATCCATCAGGATCCATAAAGAAAACAAACATGGTGTGAACACTTTGGATTTAGGGTATCCAGTGTAGAAATTAGACCTTTTATGAAGGTAAGGGCAACTATTACATTGTGATCTGGAAGAGAAGAGGAGTGGATCACAGATTCAGCCAACTTCATGAAGCAGTCCCCACAGAGCAAGGGAGAGCTCGCAGGAAAAAATTAAGAAATTGTTCCCCCTGTAGTAAAGTTATACTAATACTGGGGCACTTGGGGAGGTGTCTTTAAAAAGTGTCCTCTCTGGAGAACGCATTGTTTCTGTGGTGGAGATAGAGTAATGGCTCTTCCCAATATGTCATAGGGGTCTTAGCTGACAGCCTTTTAGCAGAAGTTGGGTTAATAAGAGAAAACCAGAGCAAACGCATTGATCAAGGTTTATGTAGCCCAGGAGTCTTCAGAAATGAAGTCCTGAAGATCAGGGAAAAGTGCATTTTTTATGCTTAGGTTTGAGGAAATGCGGACATCATGTAGAACTGATTTCACAAAAAGGGAAGAATCTGAAGATGACAAATGAACGAGAATTTGGGGTGCACCCAGCAAGGCCTATATGCTCAGATGCTCTTTGTCCCTTGGTTATAAAACAGGACACCTCCGTAACGAAAATCGTATCACCTGCTTGCAGGTAAAGCAGATCAGAGAATTCCTTTATGGCCAGCACCAGGAAAAGGCAAGGAAAAGCCTGAGGGACCTTCTTCTTCTGTGGCTTTCTCAGTTGCCAAAGTGCCATACTGTGGAGTATTGTGTTCTGCGCTCTGACACAGTGCAATGTCACAGCTAAGCAATGGTGGGCTTGGGGCTTTGTGGATCAGCAGGACCAGTAGTCCAAAGAAAAGCTACACATGCACCAGGAGGGAGTCATGACAATTCAGGACTCAGTAAGGACCTTTGCATCTGTCCCTTGCCCTATCTGACCTCCATAGTCTTTTTCTTTTCTTTTCTTCAGAGAGAGGGACCATGAGAGAGAGAATCAATTTTATTTAGTTTTTCACGTGGCCTTCATTGCTCCAACACTTTGCTGTGAACGTGATGCTGGGGTTCTAACTCACGTACTCAAGCACGCCATACAAGCACTGTAACTACCGAGCCACAGCTCCAGTCCCCTCCATAGTCTGCTAAGAGTAATGGCTTTTTCACTTCTACCTTCCAAATCTCCTGCAAATTCCTTTCTTGGGCAACTCTATCTCACAACCAGGCAGGAAAAGGTGGTTTTAGAAAACATAGCCCCATCCTTAGCCAGGACTGGTAGTGCCAAGTTGGCAATATGCAACCCAGCATGTTGGTCTAAGGCCACATCATCAGAAGGTGACAGAGCCAAAACTAGAGCAGATTTTCAGCTCTGAGTACTGTGCTGTTTCTGTCCTGAAGGGCACACTGACTTGTCATTACTATTGAAGGACTTCCAGGAAAGATGGCAAGTGTCAAGGTCAGTTTCAAGTGATGGAAATTCAACTCGAAGTGGCACAGCCAGAACGAAGAGTTATTGTCCAATGAAAATTGCTTCAAAAAAGGGACTATGTTGCTTAATTGAAATATTCAGATTTCGGGGATCACTAGATCCTGAGATTCAAATGGCATTGACAGTACTCAATTATTTCCCTCCCTCTGCTTGCTTGGTTCTGTGCTCCCCTCAATTGACTCCATTCTTTTCTGCCAAGAATGGTAAAGCAGAAAGATTTTTTTTAGTAACTTTAGGTCTTAAAGGTGGACATTCTTCCATGGAAGGCTCAGTTTGCAACCTATATTCCCAGCTTCAATTTCACAGAAAAAGAATGCTTCTCTTTCCTAACATTTTTAGCCAAGATACTGGAGTTGAACTCCATTGACATGACTCAGGTCAGGTACCCATTGTTGGAGCAATAATTGATGTCAAGACCCAAAGACAAACATTGCATGACCTCACTTCTACGTGGAATGTAAAAAAGCGTTGAATGCACAGAGGTACAGAGTGGAATGGTGGTTGCCAGAGGCTGAGGGTAAGGCAGGTGTGGGGATTGGGGAGCTGATGAGCAAAGGGCAAGAATTTTCAGTGAGATAAGAGAAATTTTGAAGATCTACTATGGTGGCCATAGCAAATAAGAATTCATTTTCTTTTAAAATTGCTAAGAGAATAAATTTTAAATGTTTTCTCTCCAAAATATATATAAAGTGATAGATATATTAATTAGTTTGATATTGTCATTCCTCAATATGTATGTATATGAAAATATCACATTATGCTCCATAAATTTATATAAGAAGCATTTGTCAATTAAAAAGTTTTTTTAAAAAAACCCTCAAAATAATTAACTGAGGCAGAAGGATGATGGTGCATGACTTGGACCTAAGTCCCTGACAAGGATAGGGGATAGAATCTTTCAAATCCAAGTGGGAAAAGGGTGGCTTTCCTGAGCTTAAGAACATGGCATGGATAATAGGTGCCCACCATGGTGATTAAAGCTTCTTTTTTTTAAAAATGAACTCTGTATTAAGCTAAGGAAATGAAGGGACTGTCCACTCTAAGAATTTGAGCATTCACAAAGCAGAATGACAATGGAGGAGTAACTGAGGTTGGCATTACTTTTTTTTTTTTTTAAGAGAGAAGGACAGTAAGAGAGAGAGAGAGAATCAATTTTTATTGAGTTTTTCACATGGCTTTCATTGCTCTGACACTGAGTTGTGTACTTGGGTGCTGGGGTTTGAACCCATGTATTTGAGCATAATGGGCAAGTGCCGTGACCTCCGAGCCACCACTCCAGCCCCCGTTGGGGTTACTTTTGATTAACTGTCCATACTTTGGAAGTGCCCAGTTCTTTTCTGAGCATTAAGAAGAATATCAAAATCTATTGTGAGGGGCTGGAGCAGTGGCTTGATGGTTATAGTGCTTGCCTGGATTGCACGAGTATGCTGGTTTGAGCCCCAGCATCATGTATACAAAACAGAGTGTCGGAGCAATGAAAGTCACATGAAAAACTGAATAAAAGAAATTACTTCTGTCTTTTTCTCCCTTTCTCTTTCTTAAAAAAAATCTATTTTGAAGCTATCATCTCCCTTCACAATATTTACATTTTCTTTCTTTTTTTTTTTTTAAGAGAAAGGGACAGTGAGAGAGAGAGAAAGAGAGAATCAATCTTATTTAGTTTTTCATGTGGCCTCGGTTGCTCCAACACTTTGTTGTATATGTGGTGCTCCGCTTTGAACCCACGTCCTTGCACATGCCAGGCAAGCACCATAACCACCGAGCTCCAGCCCCCAATATTTATATTTTCATTTGTGAAAGTATTTCACAAACACAACCATCAACAAACACTTAAAGGCAGAATGTAATTAATGGCTACTTTAAGTGATGGAATCAAAAAGAGCATCAGTTAGGACAGCCTGCAAGGGGACTGGTATTTTGGCCAGTCTTTGAAGAGTCATGAAAAGAAGGAAAGATATTGCATCCTAGAGAAATAACAGCCATACAGACAGGACAAAGTACACTGCGGAATAGTGTCTAGTTGTTACCTCACTTTCTTCTCTTGTGTTCAACATGGTTGTTTGTCAGGCTTGGAAGATGAGTAATCGTTGCTTTGAGTTAGATATAGAAATTCGCTTCTTTAACCTCCTGGTCTGTGGTGTGAGTGGCCTCTGTGTGACCCAGCTGTTGAGTGGGATTTATATGGGAAGTCTGGGAAGGCTACTGCTTTCCTGATATCATGGAACGGATGTGGCTGGAAGACCTTCATCTTTCTCCTTTCTCTTCTTTCTCCCCTGAATATAGGCAGTGTTAAAGGGTGGAGCAGCCAAATCTCCAAGGAAAGTCCATATGCTAAAAAAGATAGCACGGAAAGCTTTCAGTGAAAAAATGTAAAAATTCTCTACTTCCAGATTGGGGAGTAAAGGAAGCTTTTCTTTGTTGAAGCCACTGTATCTTCTTACTTTCAGACAAACTCATTTTTTGGTACAGATGGGCTAAATAAATATCAGCCTGGCGAAGGGTAGGGCAATAGTCGGAAAAATAATTTCAGCAGTCATGATAAGCCACTCACGCCTCTATGATTTTATATACTGAATGTCCTCAGTTTAAAACTGTCTTTATCACTTTAACTGAAGTGTTATCTCTTTATGCCCATAATATTTGTTATTTCACTCAAAACATTTTCTCCAGTTACCATAATCAGAATAAGTGAGGCTTTGGGCTCCCACAAAGCATAACTTGTGCACATATTTGATGCTAAATAACTTTTTATTCTACATCCTCGGGTACAAACACTCACTTTTCACTCTTGTATTATGATTAAGTGTTTGACTTTTCAGCTCTTTCCTTAATCTGTAGACTTTTGGGGACAAGAACAGAAGGACATATTATTCACTTTTTCAGTTTGTGTACAGCTTCTTACATATATGATGCTTTCACTCCAGTGTTTAAAGGAAACGTTATGTTATATACTAAGGAAGAACATGTGCACTATTTTTCGGCTCCCAGCTTCTTCTATTTGTGAGTAGAATTTCTCTCTTCATTCATAAATCTGTCCTTGGTCCTGGGACTTGCTTTACCAATTGCATATAACAAATAGGACAAGCAGAACCTTGGAAAGCTAGTTGCCTTGGGACGGACGTCTTCTTGCTGCTTACTGAATTCTGAGATTCTGTGCGGAGAGATCATGTTTGGCCTGCTGGATGATCAGAAACCACAGGAACACTGCCCTAGCATAGCATATTTCCTGGCTACCAGTTGACCCGTTCCCTGACCTCAGTTGCCAAAAGCAGTCAAGATCAGCCAAAAAATAGCCCAACGAGGGGCTGGAGTGGTGGCTCAGCAGGTATAGCATTTGCCTGGCATGCGCAAGGAAGCAAGTTCAAACTCCAGCACCACGTACACAACCAAGTGCAGGAGTAACAGAAGCCATGTGAAAAACGAAATAAAATTGATTGCAACTCTCTCTCTCTCTCACACTGTCCCTCTCTCTTAAAAATAAAAAAAAGAAAGTCCAACTGAGCTCTGTCCAGACTAGTAGCACATGAAATTTTGAAGTAAATAAAATGATTGTCTTAAGCTACTAAATTTTGGGTGGATTGTTACCTAACAACTAATGGATGTACCACCAACTTTTCTGTGCTATGTTTTAGAACTTTTCATCTCAGAAAAGTCAGTTTAAAATATGGAGATGATTAGACTGCATCTCTGGGTTCTGAAGGAATTTACTTCACCATTTCTTGGTGGACTTACAAAAATTACTCCAAACTGATTTATAGAAGAGGCTCGCTGTCACTCATGATGCAAGTGGACTGCGGTTGATTTCCGAAATAGTGTCATAGAACCTATGAAGGTAAAGCATAATTTATTTGGTTTTAAAGACCTTTATTAATTGGCACAATATTTCAAGTTGTTGGAAAAGCTTGAATAAAACTTATGGTACATGTGATCCATGCCATTTTTCTATTCTTTATGAAAATTTATACAAAAATGTTTTAAAATTTTAGCTCAGAGTGTTAATCAAATTTTCTGATTTGTCTTCTTTGACTCACATGGACTTGGCTTCTATTGCTCTTTTTTTACTTTTCTTTCTTTTTCGGTACCAGGGATTGAACCCCTGAGCCACATCCCCACTTATGTTTTATTTTTTGATTTGAGATAAAGTCTTGGTAAATTGCTTAAAAACCTACATGGCTGAGACTGGCCTCAAACTTGAGATCCTCCTGCCTCAGCCTCCCAAGCCGCTGGGATTATAGACACATGCCACCATTCTAGCTGGACATCAGATCCTGAGCATCTCACCTTACCAATTTACACATGGTTAGATAAAAATTTCAAATCCTTGACCAAAGCTCCTTAGTTTTAATACATAACAAACTGGTTGACCTTGGGGCATCTCCAGGTCACCTTTTTGTATCTGCTTCCTCTTACCCATTTCCTCTTACAGAACACATGGGAGACAATAAGCAAAACAAGGGAAGGAGTTTGGTTGGCTGGCTCATTCCATTTCCCTCTATCAATTTGTCTTAATTTCTGTACAGGAAGAGAACAGGATGGAGAACAGGTTCAGAATGTTCTGGAATATTGGGCATCTCAGCCAGAAGTAGAGGTGAGCAGCAATCTGAGGTATCTCTTTGTGCCATAAGAAGTCACAGCTCTCAGACTTACTCCAGAGAGGGAAGGGGTCACCCTACCATTCCAGCTCTGGCTTGATAGGCCTTTCCTTCTTAGCATGGAAGGAAAATTTGGAAGATATTATCTTAGCCCCTCCCCTCAAAGTAGTCCTTAAATTCTGTTCCACATCTTATAGTAATCTACAGAAACAACAAATATATGTGCATTGATTCTTTGTATAAGTAACTTCCCAGCTCATGATCATGTAAACAGCAATCCATGATTATAAGCCATAATTCTGCTGCATTTTTGAAGCAAACTTAGAATTAATTTTAATGTGCTGTAGCTACCAATGAATGAAGTTAGGATATGCAGGGGTTTCTCTCCAATCCCCCACGCTATGAACTTAGTGTCAGTGTCCTTCCACAAATCCATCTGTTGAAATTCTAAGTCCAGGGCCACGGGATTAGGAGGTAAGGTTTATAGAAGGTGATTAGATTATAAAGTTGGGACCCTCATGATGGAATCAGTGCTCTTATATAAAGAAATCCAAGAGAAAATATTTTTCCACAGCCACTTGAGGATACAATGAGAAAATATCTGCACACAAACAAGGTGAACTCCCTCATCAGAAACCAGATCTGCTCATACTTCGATCTTGGTCTTCTCCAGACCTTGAGACATGAATGTGGGTCATTTAAGTCACCCGGTCTACAGTATTCTATTATAGAAATGGAAACTGACTAAAACACCCCGAAATGCTGACAATATGGAAAGCAGAAACTAGTATCTAGAAAGCTGTAGCATTATTTTTATTTCCTATTTAAAATGTTTTACCTGAGTTTCTATTCTACAGATTGAGCATCACTAATTTGAAAATCCAAAGTCTGAGATGCTCCACAATCCAAACCTTTTAGGGCTGACGTCATACCATAAGTTCTACCCTCAAATTCGTATGACAGGTAGCAATCAAAATGCAGGCAGACTGAAGCCACTGTATAAAATTACCTTCAGGCTACGTGTACAGGGTGTACAAGGAACATAAATGAATTTTGTGTTCCACCCCAAGACGCCTCTCACTTCATTCATTATGTCTATGCAAATATTCCAAAACCTAAAAAAGGAAAAAGAAAAATAAAAATCCAAAGAATCAAGCATTTCACATAGGGGATGTTTAACCCGTCTTGTGTGTTACCATTGCCACAAGATCAAACAATGAGAAACTTATCCGAGAGTCATTTATTCTCATCACAGAGAGGTGCTGGGGATGGTACCTTGTAAACTTTGAAAAGGGAGATGGACAGGAAGGATTTCTAAATCATTTCCAAAGTACAGCTATCTGATGACCTCTGCTGCAGGACTGAGCATGGTGAGAGTGTTACAGTGTCGCACGGAGAGATAGGCAGTCCACCCTTGGTATGAGGATACCTTAAAACAACGGTATTTATGTTTTTAATAAATTTTTAAAGTCATGGGAAAATAAACATAACAGAATTACATCTCAGCAGTTATTCAGGGCACAGTTCTGCATAACCAAGTGTCTTCCCCCCAATCCATCCACAGAACATTTTTATCTTGAAAAACTGAAATTTGGTACCTGTTAAGCAATAACTCCCCATTCATCACTCTGCTTCCTTTTCCTTGCAACCACCATGCTACTTTCTGTCTTTATGAAGGAGACTACTCTAGGCACCTCTTAGAAGTGGAGTCCCCCAGCATTTGTTCTTTGTGACTTATTTGTTTCACTTGGTACAATGTCCTCAAGGCCCATGAGTGAGGCAGTACACGTTAGAGTTTTCCTCCTTTTTGAGGCTGAGTAATATTCCACTGTTTGCACATACCACGTTTTACCAGTCATCAGTATTTAATGGATTCTTTTTCTATATTCAACAGTTCCAACCAGCTACTACAACAGTGCCCTGCAGCAGGAGGGGAAGGAAAAGAGAAAGCCTGACCCTTCTCATTATGTATACGCTAGTCTCCATCTTCACTCCTTTGACCAAAACCTGTGGTCAACCAAAAGCACTTTCAAAGAGTCTGGGAGATGTAATCTTTACTGTGGGTGTTCCTATGCCCTGAGTTTCTTGGAATGAAGAACAAGAAGATAAAAGGAACTGGGGAAGAATTAGCAGTCCCTTCTGTAATTGCTAGAGGAATATGCATACAGTTTTCTGCAAGACACCCTTTCTGAGAGGATGAGTGGAGGCTTGGTAGTCTATGCATGCCACGTGGACCTCCCTTGCATCAGTAAGCCTAGGCAAAGGGGATTTTGCTGTGACTGGGTCTCTATATGTTATGTAGGAATTGCAGAAGCAGGAACCGAGAAAAAAATTCAGTTCCATCATTGAGGTTAGGTTTATTGCAGTTCATGAAAATTATTGACGATTTTCATATTGGTTTTTGGAAATATTTATGTTGTTTGTCTTGTTTTCTACTCTCATAGTGTTTTTATATGCATAAAGATATTTTATTGGTAGGAAGAGGATTTTAAAATTTTTGTTGGTTTTTGTTCATTTATGGGCTTGTTTAAAATGTTCTGATGTCAAAAAGAAAGAAGCAGTAAGAAGTACCGGTCACACATTGAGGAATATGAACTTCATTCTAATAACAATCAGCACTTTAGAAATTCACCGTTCTGAGCACCAGAAATCATGGTGATGCGAGCAATAGCATCTCAAAGAGGCTTCATTGGAGCCCGTGCACAAGCACCAGGTGGGCAGAGCAAAGGGCAGGGTTAGAAGCAAAACTTCTAAATCCTTGGGCTCCAGTCAGCTATTGAGCTTGCGCAGAAGCATTTCTGCAGGTCTTATCTGTTCTTTGCAAACTGGAGTTTCCACTTGACCAAGTGCATGTGCTTGTTGGGCTCATCTGCACTCTGCTCCTAAAAGATGGTGAAGGTGCTCACTACCATCACCCTGTAGAGGTCAGGCCTCTGTCAAGTTCAGGCCTACCACACAGGCAGGGGTGGCAGGAAGCTTGTGGGAGAAGTCAACATCTGCTGAACCTGGCCATTCATGGACACAGTTCTTTGAAAGCAGCTTGCATTTGACAGGAGACTTTGGCGGAGGAACCAGGGTCCTCCCTGATCTGTCTCCAAAACACTTGGTAAACTGTAAATCTCAGGTGAATTATGACGAAGCCAGCTGTGCAAGTTGTCAAAGGCTTTAATTAGATAAACTAGTTTACTTCTCTTAATCTCTCCAGATGTTGACTGTCAACACCGAGGAAAATTGAAGTCCAATAGTTCCTTTAGTCTGTTTCTCATTTACTGCAAACTATAACCACATAGTCTGAAAAAGTGTGGCAACTGTCCAGCCTTATAGTTTCTGTGACTGTTTTTTCTATTCTGGGAAGAATTGGCACATGTTCACCATTGGACAACAGTACCAATTCCTCTCTCTTTGTCTTCTAGTCACTTGCTCTTCCGTGGGCGTCTGTAGTTAAAACCATTTTGGACAAAGCTAAAATGATTTGCTCCTCTTGCCTTCTGTTAAAAATTAACAATTTTCAATGTATCTTGGCACTTGTATTTTTTTTTCCTGGTAGCAGGAATTGAACCCAGAAGTTCTTTACCACTGAGCTGCATTCCAAATACCTTTAATATTTTGAGATAGGGTCTCACAAAGTTGTTGAGGCTGGCCTCAAACTCACAATTCTCCTGCTTGAGCCTCCCAAGTGGGTAGGATTACAGTTATGTGCCACCATGCCTGGCTCTTACCTCCTTTGTTTGAACAGTTTTTTTGCAATATAGTTATTTGAACGTTCCCATCACTAAAGCAACCGTTCTAACTGGCTAAATTATCATTTATGAACATTAGGTGTTGCAATTTTTTGTGTGTGTTCTTAGAGATTGTTGAGTAAATTCTTGGAGTGCAAGGTTAATTATAGAAACATAGGTAAATGTATGCATTTATATCATATGCATTTATGTCAAAATATTAATGTTTTTAAATGTTTAAAATATAAATTATTTTAAATATGTTTTTATAGTTATTGGAAACTGGAAATTACGTTTTTGAAAGAAAACAATCAATGTATGGGATGAAATATAAGGAACCTATGATAATATTTATGGAGATCAGATACAGCATGGGAAGAACAAATAGGGATTAAAATAAAATTTGATAGAAAAACATTTTAAAATATTCTCTTGTGATTAAAAAGAAGTTTGGATAGAATTTTCACATAGACTAATGACAACACATTAATTCTTAAATTTTCTTTCTCATTTTCATTTTTCCATATGGCAAGATAAGGAAATGTAGACACGTGGGATCCTTGAAAATGTGAGGCAGTTTGTCCTTTGCCTGATCGTTAAGGAGGAGATTATTGGGCTTCCTGTGCAAATACAACTTAAGTTTACAAGTATGTCCCTATAACTTCCACAGTGGTCCTTGAGCCCAGCACACCCTCCGGGCCATTTAGTCTTCTGTTTACTCTTCTCCTCCTCTTACACAGAATTAATTATTGAACATCCTTGACTGTCAATAGAGTCACTGTTAGCAGGTCCTGCAGATTGCAGATAATTATGCCTTCTTTGCGAAAGAATCTGGATAATTTGAAAACTTTTTTTAAACTAGGCTGAACTCAAGTCCTAAGGCAAATCCAATTAGGCTTACAGGATAAGTGACTTGAACTGTAGCTCAAAATAATGATCTGTTCAGTGAACAATGCTATGCATTGGGGGCTGAAGCCATATCCCAAATGCGCAGCTTCTCTCACCTTTACACTGTGTTGACCACGAAATAGCTACGTACTCAGAAGAACAGACTCTTATGTGTGTGGCGTTGATCATTTCCAAGCTTAGTTTAAAACATTTGTTATGTACATTTTCATCTAGAAGCAGCGTTTGGCGGGGTTATTGTCAGTGTGCCATCTCTGTCCCTCTTTCTTTTCGTTTTTCAGAACTATAGACTGAACCCAGCATCCTGTGCATGCTAGGTAAGCTCTACCACTGGGCCACCTCTCCAGTCACCTTCTCCTTTCTCAAGATTGAATCACTCTCTTTCTTCAGAGGGTCCTGGGTTAGAGTTTGACAACAGAGTCACTCCAGTGACGTCAGACAGAGGAGGGAAAGCAAGGAGGTGCTCTGCAGACACGGGCATGAAGGTCACAGCGGCTTTCCCCCAAGCTTACAAGCAGTTGAGATCACAAGGAACCTCTTTGGAGAAACACTGCTGCCCACTAGGACAGGCGGGGCCTTCCCTGGGTTCCTGAGACAGACGGCACTTTCTGAAGCACCTCAGGAAGCCCCTCAGCTCTTTTGTCACCACTAAGGTCCTCATTGGTGAAGTCTCTTGTCCTCTCCTAGCCCTTTCCTTGGCTGTGTACACCTCTGATCTCTCACAGTAAAACCCTTCCTGCTTGGACTGTAATGTAGCTTCTACGTTCTTGATCAGTCTCTGACTAATAGAAGCAATGAGGAATTTTTTAAGTAAAACTTCAAAGTGCACACGGATGGCAATCTTCTGCACCCGTTCTTCCTCAGCGTGCTGTTTTTATCAATTTAGGACATCCATGTTAATGCATGTCATTTTAGCTCATTCATCTAATTAATATGTAATGTGCCAATGTTTGCATAATTTATTATAATTTATTTAACTATTTTTCTATTAGGGTACATTTAGTTGGTTTCTAAAGTATTGCTACTACCAGAAATGCTGGAATAGAAATATTTTCTGAATTCTATACATAAAGATATCTTTTCAGGGTCTGTATCAGGGTTAGCATTCATTAATCCAATAATGCAGGTATTTCTTATGCTCTGTATCCTCATTAAAGTCTGGTGTCATCAAACTTTAATTTTTTTAATGTACTGAATATCTAATGGTATGACATTCTTTTAATATGAATTTTTAAAATTTCTAGCAAATAAGAACATAAATTCAGCTGCTTTAATGTCATATAAATCCTGATTACATGTATATTTCTGTTTGAAGTGCTATTTTATGATGAAAGTTGAAGAAGGCATTAAGAGGAGCCAGCTGCCGGATATTGCAGCGTACAGTACGTGTATTAGGAATTGCTTGTCTAGAGATGGTTTCCTAAATCAATCTTTAAGATGCTTGTATTCCTACATCCTTTGACCCCCAATTTCCAGCTATGGACGGAGGAATACAGACCTTCCAATTCCTCCTCTCCATTCTACAGTCAAACATTTCAAAGAACACAAATAATTACAAACTTACTCACTCTCTAACAGAGGAGGAAACAACAACTGTGAATTATAATTATTGAAATTTGAAATTGAGATGAATATGGAGAAGAATGCAAAGTATGAAACAAACTACTATGGATACGGGGCATACTTAGGAGTTCTCTTAAGTTAAAAGTGTCCTATTCATGTTCTCGTACTTGGTACAGAGAGAGTTGGGGAGGGGTCGTCTGAGGAGACCTTCTCAATCCTCAGCACAGGACAGGGTGGGGTGGGAGTAGAGACAGTAGACAGCACCATCTCTGTAAGGTGAAGCAGCCCATTTCTCAGGTGGCTAAGAGGAGACAGAGGAAATTTGCTCTGCAGGTGCCAATCACAGATAGCTAAAAATAAATAATTGAATGCAAAATCATCTTATGAAAATGAGTGACGTTGGAGAGTTTTTGGTCAACCTCACAAATACTCTACTAGCTTTCAGGAGCAGCTCAGGGGCTGTGAAGATACATTCCCAAGCAAAGGTCCAAGAAAATTTGGCATAAAATTCTGAGATGCCATATACAGAATGGAGTTGCCCTTCTGCTCAAACATTTCCTCACCCTCCTTTGTCTTTTCTTTAAAAAACATTGATTCTGGGCTCAGTGGTTATGGTGCTTGCCTGGCATGTGCGAGTACGTGAGTTCAAACCCCAGCCCCACATGCACAATGAAGTGTCTGAGGAATGAAAGTCACATGAAAAACTAAAGATTGCTTTCTCTTTCGCTCTCCCTCTCTCACTGTCTCCTCTTTCTTCTTTTTTTAAATATAGATTCAGATAGAATGGGCCACATTCAAAGATGAGTAATAATTACAATGAAACACGCATGGATCTTGGCAAAACTGAATGAAAAATAAGAAGAGAAGAAAAGAAGCAAAAAAGAGAAGAGATGAAAGGAAGTTAATAGTTAAAGGTTGAAGAAAAATCTCTACAGCAAAACAATCACGCTAGAACACAATGAAGGACATGTTCCTGTATTCATGATTTACAAATTGCTTCCACTCCTAGAAATGTATCCAAAGAACATACTTAGGGTAACTCATTTGGATTCATCAATTATCATAGTCCTTGGTACATAGCGTGCACTTGGTAAATTTTGCACACTTGTACACACACAAACTATGCAAGTGATGTGGGGGTTTTGAGATGAGCCTGGATTCTCTGCTCCTGCTGGCAAATGCTGCAGATTTCTGTAACTAAAATAGCCCATTTCTAGTGTTTACAGCTATTCCTGGTTAAAACTGGGAATTTGGGCTGGCTGCAGATCTCTGTGGCTGAAATAGATCTAGCAGCTCTCCAGATAAGAGCTCAGTATTTCTCTGCTACTGCTGAGCTGTGCATTGCAGTAGTGGAAACACACATTGCAGTGTGTGGAAACACACCCTGGGAATTGGGCACCAATCTTCTTCTGGGTTCTCGTCTTGTGAATTTGAAGAATAAAATCCATGGACAACCATGGAAGGGGAAAAAAAGTAATAGGATTTATTTAAGGAAGGAAAGCATAGTCTCCACAAGGCAGAGGGGTACCTGGAAGCAGGACACCAACGGATGTGTGTTAGGCCAGGGATTATATCGGTTTGGTTATGAGTCTTAATTAAGATTCATAAAAAGGAGGCATTGGGAAAAGCACCAGCATCATTAGTTAAACTCTATGTAAAACAGGCGTTGAAACTAATCACCAAAACCACCGGTTACAATCTATGCAAAACAGGTAACAAATCCTTCCTACTTCCCATCTGTGTCCACCCCACTTGATTTTCCTCCTCTGGGACAAAAGAGGTGAGCCTCATGGTCTTTTGCATTTGAAGGCCCTGAGCATGCCCCTTAATCTCTCTCTACCTGCTAGCTTCTAGGTGTGGGGCTCATGGTCCCGACTACCTAGCCATTTCAATATCTATCCTAGTCTCCATCACAAGTATTTGTGTCAGTTGATGTACCAGGTGCTGGGTATAAAAGCTGACATGTCTCTGTCCTCATAAAATGAGCGTTGTTGTGGAGACACGGTACAAGTCATAACAACATGTGTCAACTCTTGTGAGTGCTGAGTGCCTTAAATAGAGGTGTTTAACGTGGTCAGAGATTAAGAGTAACTTTTCTTAGGAAGCATCCTTTCAGCTGAATGCTGAAGTATGGACAGAAGCCAATCAGAAGAGACAGAAAACAGGTTTTAAGCAGAGAAGTAGCACATGCAACGGTGCTGAGGTGGCAAGAAGCATCCTGGATGCAGGAATCTGAGAGAGGAGCTCTGTGACTGTAGCAGCCAGGGCAGCAGGAATGTGGTGTGAAATCAGAGGGGAGGAAGGAAGCCACACAAGCATGTGCTCACACCAGTGCTTTGAAAAGCTTAGAGCATTTTAAATATGGGCAGAAATGCCTTAGGAAAAGATTATTTCAGCCATGTGGGGGAAAATTAGACTGGAAAATTTGTTAAATGAGTAAGATTAATTACAGTTATGCTCCTAAGAGTAATTCTTAAGTAATGAAAAAATGGAAAGTAGCCTGAATATGCTTCAGGGATTTGTATAAATGAACTTTAGTACATTCAGACAATTAAATATTTTAAACTATTAAAAAATAATACTGTGGAAGTATATCTACTGGCATGAAAAATTGCCCTTGATATACTAAATGAAGAAAGCATATGTAACTAAAATACCTTTATCTTACCTCACATGGGCATGGTTCTTACGAAAAAATATAACCACTTACATAATGTATTGACCAAATGCAGGTCTTGATAGGAGGGAAAAAAATTAAATTCTCAAGCAAATTTGTGGGGTTTTTAAAAAGGCAACATAAAGCAAATTTATGGTCTATATGGCTGTGATGTACTATCAGATCCACTTAGGAAGTTTTATTTTTGTTGCTCCCTAGAAAAATAGAGAAGCCTAGGAAATTAGGGATCATCAATACAAGAAATCATTTGACTGAATAAATAAATGTGCAATTTTGTTGTGAAATAGCTGCTTTCCTCCATAAAACTGTCCTATGCCCCCTCAGAAAAAAAGAGGGAAAAAAGGATGCAATAATAATGACTTCAGAATGAATAAATAATGGAAGCATTTCGAAACAGAAGGAGGCTGTGCATTGAACTAGCCAATCTTCTCCAGACTGCAAATTGTGCAGGAATTGGGAATAATTTTTCTCGTGCATTTTCTTGCAGTGGGAGGAAAATATAGCCATGAGCGTTTCTCATAGATTTCAACATATCCGATCATACGTTTGGTGGCAAGAAAAGACGCATACACAAATTCATAAAGAATTTATGGATTTCTTAATAAAAAGAAAGAAAAAAATT
Organism: Aplodontia rufa; assembly: GCA_004027875.1. NCBI lineage: Eukaryota > Metazoa > Chordata > Mammalia > Rodentia > Aplodontiidae > Aplodontia > Aplodontia rufa. Next base: position 66,603 of record PVKS010001889.1, on the reverse strand, counting down.
TCTTAATTAAAAAAATTTGTGTACACAGTGTGTTCAGTCTGGTTTTCATTTTATATAAAAATTTTGAAATAAAATTCATATGTATCCTGATGTAATAATCCAGCATGTTATAATTCATACTGTGTAAATGCAACTAACATAAATAAATGTCTGAATGACTCTGCCATGTCACTTAATTTAAATGTTCTTAATATAGTGAAGTTTTTCAACTATTTCAGGGGTCTAGCAGCCTCTTTTTAGAATTTGATTTGGGTAATATCAGAAGTGAGGCTGTACTCTGGATTACAGATTGCTGCAAGTTCAGTCTTTGGAGTGAACAGACCTAGGTGTGAATTATGACTTCACTGAGTCTGAGAGGAGTAATATCCGAGAATTTGATTAACTTCTTCGTACCTGCTCCACACCATCTCACCATTCTGTTTAAATGCTTTCTACACTCTTTGTTACACTGAGTGTATAACTCAATCTGTGAAACTGTTGCCCATGACATCTTCGGGGTCTGCCCCTGCTTGTGTCCCCATAATGGTGTCCCTGAGGCACTGGCATGTGTTCTTCCTTAATCCTGGGTGCTCTGCCTACTTATCAATGACTGTCCACCTACCCATGTACAATTATGCATTGCTTCCAAATATTGATTTAGTTTGCTAGTTACATATGAAGATAGCACTAGGTGGACACTGACCCTGACAGCAGACTTAAAAATGACACATTCTAGGCTATGATACTGTCAAGAGCATGCTGTGAACAGAGACAAGTGTGCATTCAATGTTCCTTAGTTTTCCTTTCAGTGTTTTCTTTCTTCAGATGATCCAGCCGTAAGTCATTTGGCCATTGGTTCTAAACAATAGAAAAGTTCCTGGTACTTTGCTAGCATACATCAACTTAACTCAAATAATTAGCACAAAAGGTAGATGTAGGTACACAGAAAAGAAATTTTTGCGAAAACAGAATTTTAATTTTGGGGAGATTTTGCCTATAATTGTGCAGTTATATGGAGTAGTTTATTAATCAGTTGGTGGTTCAAATATGCTCTTAAAAATTAAGTAACTGAGCAACTACAGTTATTACCTGAAAATCATGAATAAAAGGTCACCAAAATTTCCAGATGCAGCAGTTTTGATAATTTTGAATCCCCAAATCAATGCCAATCAATTATGTATCTACAGACTTTTTACAGTCTTAATCTGAGAGGCTGCTATAACAAAATACCTCAGGCTGGGTAATTGATAAGCTATGTAAATTTCTTCTTCATGGTTTTGGAGACTGGGGAGTCCACCCAAGGCAGATTTGGTGCCTGGTGAGGTCTCTCCCTGCATTCTCATGTAATGGAAGGACGGGCGCAATGTCCTTACATGAGAGAAGGGGAAAGGAGCTCCCCCTCATCATTTAACCACTTTACAAAAAGATCCCACTTGTTAAGTCCACCACAGTGATTATGTTCAACATGAATTTTTGGATCAACACATGTAGACCATAGCCTTGTGTGTAAAAACCAAATCGTTATTTCCTTAAACCTTTGTAAATGTGTTTGCTATTATAGGCTATAACCTAGGTGGAGTTACACAATTGGTAACTCGATTTCATCAAAGCCAAATCAATTCATTTTGATCACTTCAGTGTTTATTGATTTTGTAGTTTAGATCATATTGGATTTGTAAGCTGGTGTTGTTGTTTGATAAGAACCGGAAGGGTAAGGAATTTATACATTAATATTATAAAGAAAGTTGTAAATTGTTCAAAAGCGGAGTTCTGCAGTATGAGGCTCTGGGAAGGAGTGGAGGTGTGTGGAGCAAGCAGAACGCTGGACCATTGCGTAGATGACACTGTTTATTCAGCAGTGTAAATGTCTACCTGACCTTGGTGAGAATCAGGTACAGACCCAGTTGCCTCAATAACAAAGAAAACCATGTCATCAAGAGCTAAGTCGTCTGTTTACTACGTTAAATTACTTTATGACTCATCTTTAAATTGAGAGATCCAGGTCCTTAGACCCTGCTTAGTAAATTATTAGAAATTCTTTGGATGCAGTTAGGGAGGAGATGAAGCCATGATGGGGGAAGTTTGAGGAAATCCAGTTCCCTAAGCTCTGCCCTCATAACTCTTTTTTTTTTCTTCTTCATCTTTTGATACATTAAATTTCTAAATTATTTTTCTTTGTAAGAATCTAATTTTGAGAATATATATATAGATTGTATTTCATTAGAAGCTTATGTGATTGTTCAACAAATAAATTTCTGAATTAAAAAAAGAGTGGTTTAGACATCTAAACAGAAAGTTTGAAGAACACTTTACCAAATGATGCCTACGGTCTAGATGTCAACAAGCTATAAAGTCATCTGATCACCTAGGTCCTCTGGAGCTAAAGTGCTAACAAACATTAAACACACACAGTAAATTTTCAAGTTAGGGACTTTGTGTTACTCCAGGCTCATGGTGATTGGAGACAGATGTGTGAGCGGGTAACCAAAAAGGTGTCTGCAACTTGTGTGGTGGATACAATACGTAACAGTGGGTTGGCACAAGCATAGATGTCTCTCGCTTGGAATCTAATGGAAGGTATACTGAATTTTAAGGGATCCCTAAGATCATCCCATCCGAGATGTCATCCCCAACAAATGCCACATTTTCATTAAAATTGCCCGTAAATATAATTCTGTTTTGAAGGTTTTTTTTTTTTTAAGAGAGAGGGAGCGAACAAGAGGGAGAGAAAGAGAGAATCAATTTTATTTAATTTTCATCCCACCCATGCTTCCCTGGCACTGGGCTTTGAACCCAGGACCTTGTGCATTCTAGGCAAGCACTCCAACTGCTGTGCCACCTCTCACCTCTGCTTTGAAGGTCTTCATTCCAAAGTTGGCTAATGTAACTGAATTCTATTTAAAATAAAAGAGTACAACCAGATTTGGGGAACATATTTTTTAAGTATTCAGTAGGGTAAATGTTTACATGACCTTGGTGAGAATCAGGTACAGACCCAGTTGACTCAAGAATAAAGAAAACCATGTCATCATGAGGCTAAGTCATCTGTTTACTCCTTTAACTTCAGGAAGTTTATACAACACATAGCATTTCTTAGTCTCTCTTCTCTACCCTGTCCATGGAATTCAACCCCAGAAGTTCATGAAATCGAAAAGAAAGTAACTCACAATTGTTAAGTCTGGTCAATCTCGCTTGCCATGTGTTTTGTACGAAAGAAAATACATTAAGAGAGAAAATACATTAAGAATATGACCATTATTGGAGGCACTATGATTTACTTCCAGTCTGTTAATTTTCTTAAGGTCATGATGTCTATAGGCAAATAAGTGAGCTAATTTTTTTTAAGGTAGTGCCTTTTCAGAATGATTGTGCTGGGAAATTAGGTGGCAGGGATGATGTGGAAGATCTTGTAATTAGACATGGCAATGAGCCCAGGTCTGTCCTTGAATGAAGGGTTGTCAGGAGTGAGAGAACGTACCTTTTGCCTATTGGTACCTCCTAAGAGCGCAGTGGCTCCTGACTTTCTTAAGAGAGAACATTTTGCCAGTAGCTTTGCCTTATTCTTATATTCCTAAGATTATCTTATCTTTCCTTTTATATACAGTTTGTCCCCCCAACCTTGACTAGAAATCTGAATACTGAAGTCCAATTGTTAATGAACAACTTCATCTATAAAACAATATACTTTTCTCTATATATGAATATTTACATGTAGATATTTTTGTACTCTAAATCAACCTGAATTTAAAAAGTTACTGTAAAATTTAGGTTTTCTAAAAAAGAAGACAACAGGAAAAAATGCTTTCTTGTTCCACCCTAAAATGTGCCACTGTAGGCAGAACACCAGTGTGTGTGGTGTGCAGCGAATGCTCAGGGTTCAAAATAAGAACTTTTGATATCAGCAAAAGATTCAAAGCAATGTAGACAGAAAAGACAAGATGTTCACTGGAGAGATGCTCACCCATTTCAAACAATATTTTCTACTCTTATTTTGGCATTACTTTGCTTTTTCCACTTTGGGGGGCTTTGGAACACAGAGCAGCCCTGTCATTCAACTTCAGAGGCTATGCTATGAGGATATTTGTTCCATTTGAAATATGCAATGCCTGATTTTCAACACTTTTACCCAGCAATTGTATCTCTCCCAATGGTAGTAAATCCACCAGAGCAATGATCATGCATTTAAATACTTTTTTTTGTTCTTTCTTTTTACGATTTACTAGGGCAGATTTAAAAAAAAAAAAAGAGTTAGGAGGGGCTGGAGCAGTGGCTCAGCAGTTACTGTGCTTGCCTGGCTTGCCCAAGGATGTGGGTTCAAACCCCAGCACCTCGTATACACCAAAGTATTGGAGCAAAGAATGTCACATGCAGAACTAAATAAAATTGATTCTCTCTCTTTCTCTCTCTCTCTCACTCACTGTCCCTCTCTCTTCAGGAAAAAAAAAAAGAATTAAGAAACCAATAGGGAAACAGAAAAGGAGATGGAGGAAGAAATGGCACCACCAATGACAATAGCCCGTCACTTCCCATCTTGATTCCCTTGTTCTCCTGGAGAGAAGGTAGTTTCTACTGTGTATTCAACCTCTCAGCCTCTACTGGCCTTTCACACACTTTGTGTAAGAGAAGGAGCAACCTTTCTGTTTCAGAACCCTTGGCTTCTCTCTGGGCAGCTGGTGAGCTTTTGTGCAGGGTTAAAGTGGCTGGATACAGAGGGAGAGTTAGGAGATTGTGTCTGTCTGAGTCAAGAAGCTATGGTGCCCAGATGAGCTCTGGCAGATGCTTAGCATAATCATGCAGTTTTGTCAGAGAAAACTGTCACACTGCACACAGCACTGGGTCTTCCCAGGTGAAATGGAGGTCAGCACAGAGTAGGTATTCATTATTCATTGAATGAGTGAATGAATGAATGAACAAGCATGGCTGTAGCCATCATAGCTGGTCCTAAGGGATGCCATCAGAGAAAGGTGGAGAGTCACTCTGGTGATTTCAGATGGCAGTCCAAGGGGCAGAAGTTCTGAGCAGGTGAGTTTCAACTCTTCATAAGGCCTGGCCATGAGATCCTAAGGAAATAATCTGCAAACACTTATGCATCAGACAGTGGTATGGGCTGCCTTGAATATGCTCTCAGTATACTCTTAAAGCATAAGCATCACATTCATTCTCAAATAAATATTTATAGCAATTATATTTGTGATTTATTTTTTAAATAAAAAAGAGTGAGAATAAGACAACTAAAGAACACTATAGAGAAACAGACTTTAGAATAGGAATGTAAAGCTCTAAGATTAGCCCCAAATCCTCTACTTACTAAGAATATTGAAATAGTACTTTTATTTCTACAACATCTTAGCTACAAAATTAACAAAAGAAGACACCAAATAGTACCTGACTTTCCCAAGCCTACCTAACTACCTAACTGGATTGTTGTAAAGAAAAAGTGACAAACTATAGATCAAAAATCTTCAGAGCACTGATGGATGAAATTTAAAAAAGAGAAAAAGAAAGAAAATTTTAAAAGGATATAGTAGGCTCAGTCGAAGGACAACGGTTTTTCAGACCAGAAATGGATCATGCAGTATGATGATCGGAACTAAAACTGGGCTTGCTGGGCTGGTGGTCCAGAGGCAGGAAGTGGAGTCAGCTCCTGGCTCTGTGGAATGAAGGCGCAGAAGCGCTCACTATATGCGGGGCTGAAATTGATCTCCCTGTTGATACATAAGAACCAAGTACAGTCCTTGGTTTCAAAGAAGACTAAAATGCTCTCCTGCCAATTCCATCTACTGTCCTGGGTTTTGCTTTGGGGAAGCTACAGGCCTAGAGATGCAAAGGAAGCAGTCATACTGCCTGTGTAGTAACAGGCTGGGTCTGCAAACCAGTAATGTCACTGTGTGCACTGAGCTAAGTCTAAAAACGTGGCTGAGTATGGGGCTCGGTGGGAGAGCACTTGCCTAACATGTGTGAGGCCCTAAATTTGATCCCTAGCACTGCAAAAAAAATAAAAGAAAAGAAAAACCTAATTCTAGATTGTGGGCCCAGTGAGTTTCATAAAAGCAAGTGAAAATGTACAACAGCAGAGAGGTAGGCACAGATGTCAGTTGGTGGAAAGAAATGAATGTAAGAATCCTACTGAATCAAAAGTGATCCACAAGTATAAAGTGCAGAGCATATTTATATATAAAATATCTAATTCTGAAAAAGGCAAAACAAAACAAACCACTAGAAGAGAAGTTCATTCCAGGGAAGTTCAGATTCAGTGAAACTGTTTATAACTTTGAAAATAAGAGTTATTAGATTTCAAAAGAAATGAGAGAAAGCTCTGCTTCCTTAGGAAAAAAGGACAATTTATGAGCAAAAGTGCTTGAAAAGAATATAAAAACAAAGATTAAAAAAAGAAGTTTAAAATCTTGAAAATGAAAATACAATGATGAAAGTGAAAATAATGTCATTTATAGGATAGATTTAAGATTGGATATGTCAAGAAAGGAAATGAATAAACTGGAATATGCAACCACAGAGTGTTAAACATAAAGATGTGAAGAGCAGCGAAGAAATATTACATATTAACTTCAAATGCTCCAGTGCTGGTCTAAAAGAGTTCCAGGAGGACAAACTGGAAAGAATGGGAGAGAATCCAAAATGGAGAGGTAATTACTGACAACTTCCTGAATTAAAATTCTACTTTAAATACAAGCAGAGGAAAGACAAATAAACATACCCCTAGAGGACATTATCCTCATACCTCAGGTCATTAGCTACATGAACCAATCATATAAAACGTGGCCAGAGGAAATACTACATTTTGCATACAAAGGAACAACATGTAAACTCCTAGCACCAATTCTTCGCCAGAATTATTTTGGCATCATTTCAGGCCAGAAGTTGCAAAATTGTGTCTTCCATGAGAGAGGAAAAATGTTTATCCACATGGAATTTTATTCTCAAATTCCCCTTTGAAAGCAAGGAGCAAACGGTTCTGACAAATCCATGAAGAAAAATACGATAAATAAAAAAGCCTGTCCACAGGCTGTCACTCAAATGATTACTAAAGGGTATACTGCTTGTGCAAAAAAAGTAAATACAAACAAAAATGTTAAATATATGAAATGACATGCACTAACTATAGCAGCGGATGCTCAAAAAGGTAGCCAGACCTAAAAACAGCTGAGCAAAACCCTTTATTGGTATTGGAGAGTCCTGGGCCAAATCCACCTATGTCACCGTAGTGAAAGTGAACAGGGGAAGTGAGAGTGTGAAGAGAAAATGCTGCTTGTCCCAGCTGGGCAGCAGCTTTATAGACCAGGGAGAGGAAGGAAGTTGACTGGGATGGCCTATCGGAGATTGGCTAGTAGATCCATCAATCATCGGGTGTTTGCAAGACGCCATTGGAGCTTGTCTGCCAGTGTCTGATTGGTTGTTCTTTTCACTCTCAAGCTGCCTGATGCCCTGCCCCCAGGTGCCTGGAATCAACCTAACACTAACATTGATAAAAACTGTTTAAAACATTAGACATTGTCTATCTAAACAAACTTTAAACCATTTTTGTTTGATTAAACAGATTTATTTCTTCTTTATTATGACAAAGGCAGAAATTGTTCTGTTGGACTAGAGGCACACTAAAAGTTGTACTATGGTTGGAAGGAGAGAAGGTATTGAATATAGATGTGTGTATGTCTTCATAATCTGAATTTAATTCCTGAAAGAATTAAAAGTTCTGTGGTTTCCAAAGCAGCACAGAAAAATGGAATATATTATATATTTGTGCATATTAAAGATACACATACCATATAGGTAAAAAAAGGAGAGGTGACAGCAAAAATGTTTTAAAAATGACAAATCTGTCAGTAATCACGTTAAAGTTAAATGGGTAAGACTGTTCTATTAGAGATTTCCAATTCGTTAAAGAAAAAATAAATTAAAATTTACAATGCCATGCTTATAAAAAATAGCACACCAAGCACAGAACTATACTGAAAGCTTCAGTATAAAGTGTTAGAAAAAGTTACACTTTTAAAAATTATTAACCAACAAATACTATGGCAATATAAATATCAGTAGAGTATATATGAAGAAAATGAGTATGAAGAGAAATAAAAACAATATGCTAATAAAAATTCACAAATCTCTATGCATTTAATAACACTGTTACAAAATATATAAAGCAATAACTGACAGGTACACAGGAAAATGTACCAATCTACACTCATAGTGTATTGTTTTTACATATCTTACCAAAAACTGATAGATCAAGCAAATTAGTAAAGATATGGAGGCTCAGAGAAGGATTTGTTAAAGTTCACTACCGCGATCTTCTCCTCCATTGTCTTCCTGCTCCTACTCTTCACCTGCTATGACAATACTATACTCTGGGAATTTACTGGTCCTAAATGATGCATCTTGCTGTTCAAGAGATAAAGCATTCTTTATTGTCAAATGCTTTTCATTTTCCAATATGTTGTTAAGCAATTACATTTCTCCTTTTCAGGATTAATTTTTGCCCTTCAAATTCCAACAGTTAAAAATTGTGCTGTAAACTTTGGAAAACACATTAATTTTATAGATGAATTTGTAAAGAGTTCACATTTTGTACATTGACTCTTTCCAACCAGGTAGAGTGCATCTCTCCACCAACTTGGGTCCACTGTGATTCCCTCTGCAAAGTTTCCTGCATTGTGCGGTCTTGCAGAGAAATGTTAGATAAAAACTCCTAGTAGTTAAAAATACTGTGTGGTAGTTTTCTCTACTTTGATTAATTGGTTACTTTGACTGATAATACTCTAAGTCAGAGGTCAGTCAGCTTTTTCAGTTAGATATACTGTGAAGTCACCTTGTCTTCATGATTGTCGATCTTTCATTCATCATCATTCAGTCATTCAAGAAATATTTATTTGGGACATAATTCACACAATGAGCCCGGGGATGCAAAGAAAAATAAAATACAGTCTCTACCCTCAGAAGCCTCATAAATCTGAGATAAGGTAAGGAAAACATAGAAATGTATGCTTACATCCAAAAGGTAAGAAAATATAAGAAAAGATATCCTAGGAAGGAAAGAAAAAAAACAGAGAAAAAGAAGTGACAGATTGCATGTTCGGGACCACAAAGGTAACTCCCAGATTTCATTCCCAATCTACATCAATGCAATGTAATTGACAATTCACAAAGGGCTACATAATGAATTTTAATAAGAAAATAAAGTAATTCTATTAGCAAATGCATACTTAAAAATACTGTGATAAACTGAGGAAGAACAAATTCTGAGCTTCATTTTAAAATAAAAGACAATGTCATGCCTCACTTCCGAATGCTTTTTCCCCCTTCAGGTATTCTAATTGGTTACTTTTAGTTTGATATAGTTGATTATCTTGTAATTAATTCACTGACTTATGCTTTAATATTTAGATATCTAGAAGACATCCAATTTACTCAAAGAATTCTAATCCACCCTAAAATGAAACTATTTGTTGATATTTTAAAATGACTTATTGCTAAGAAGCTGCCAAGGACTTTTAAAAATCAAATTCTGCAAAGAGCAGCTTGAAGTAGGTGAACAAAAATAATTTACATTATTCAAAAAGACATTTTTCATTTAATACCTAGGGCAAACTAATTGAAAATCTAAAATTATACTGCTTTCCTGGAGAGTACCAAAAGAGATTATGACATGAAAAAATATCTTAAATCTGAATATCGCTACATTTCTAACTCACACTTCCGCTGTCATCTCTTCCTATCAGGTGACATTTAGGACTGTGTTAATGGATTAGGGTCCATTGATCTCAGTTGGAAAATGAGTCACTCTTGCTGATCACTGTGTGCTTTTGCCAAAATCGCCTTCTTTTGCTAGCAAAGTATGATTCCATTGAAGTCTGTCCCAAATAATCATCTGTATAAACAATGATATGTGGTTCTAAACTTGAAGCATATTTTCTAACCAGCTGAACTAACTATTTTACGAAACTTTTACTTAAGACCGGTGCCACATGCTGAGCCTTTTTTTCTCCCCATGAAAAACACAAATTTTATTTAAAATGGAATGTTGGGATGGTTTATGTGACCAGGCTGTAGCTTTTCATCACAGGGACAACGATCTATGCCCGAGATTCCACACTACATTTAAAAAATGATCTTAACATTTAAAAAATAATTTTAGACGGGAGATTAGATCAGAATAATAATTCACTCATTTATTTGATAAAACTTTATTAAATATGTGGAAGACAAGAGGTGGTTAATGAAACAGGCAGGATTGTCATCTTTATGGACCTTTCACTCTGGAAATAAAGCAGTGCATGAGAAAATAGGCATTAGCAAGTGGTGTTAAATGCCATAAGGGTAGCAAATAAACAGGATGCAGAAAGTGGATCACGTTCCATGGAGGATTCTAGAAAGCCCTGCTGGAGACAAAGGCACATTCTAGCTACAGGTATGCTTCCATGCAGACCTTTTCAGACCTGAGTGGAGATTGCATGGCTGGAGGCTGCTGCAGGACTGGATGACAGGGGACAAACAGCACCCCATCATGGGCATGGGGTAGGGGTACAAGACACATACTATTTGGAATTAATTTTCTGACTTTTTAAAGTTGTTTGCAGTGTTAAAGGAGTCTTCTTATAACCAGAAGATATACATACTCACAATGCAAATTAATGCTTTAAATTGTCATTTTTATGTGTTTCACAAAAATAATCAGGAACCTCCCCCCATTCACTCTGACTTTCCCTCTTGGATTAATTGTCCTTTAATTTTAAGATTTTCACAAAGATCTTTCTTTATCAAAGATACGTAAATGATCCTAAATTCTCTTAACCAACTAACAAGTTGAAATATTGTGTGTTTCTGATATGCACTTGCTATGGTCAGAAACACTGACCAAAAATTCTTAGCTCAGAGAAAACTGTGTAACAAAGCTATCTAGAAGTTGGTCGCTCAATCTCTCCACTACCATGTACTTTATTTTTGAAATTTCAAGTTTCTGTGTTTATATGTTAACTAAATCTGATTGACACTGTAAAATATCATGTGTTCACTTCAAAACCCACCATTGAGTTTCTGTGTTTTGTTTTTTTTTAAGAGAAAAGGACAGTGAGAGAGAGAGAAAGAAATAGTGAATTTTTATTTAGTTTTTCATATGGCTTTTGTTGCTGGGACACTTCATTGTGTATGTGATGCTAGGGTTCGAACCTGTAACCATGCACATGCCAGGCAAGTGCTGTGACCGCTGAGCCAACTCTAGCCCCCAACATTGTTTCATGAAGAATAAACACAGTTCCTTTAAGAGGAAAAAAATCATTATTCAACATTTCTACTAGCTTTCTGTAAGAAACTTTAGTGTTTCTTAATTTTGGAAAGCTGATTTTAAAATCAAGGCACTTCAAAATCCTTTATGAACTTTCAAGTGTATTATTTTGATTTAGCTTTAATGGACAGGTGTAAAGAGATGGTGGATAGAAGTAATTTGTAATTAATAATTGCTAATAATATTAATAATTTACATTCCATGTAATTATTTTCTATTTATTATTATTATTGTTATGACTATTATTGGTCCTGGGGATTGAACCCAGAGATGCTTAACCACTAAGCCACATTCCAAGCCCATTTTTAAAATTTTTTTATTTATATTTTTATAATTGGTTCTTTTTTAAGGAATACACGATATAAGATTAAACAATTACATATCTATAAAAGCAGGGAGTTTTTTTTTTTAAGATAGAAGGACAGTGAGACAGAGAGAGACAGACAAAGAGAATCAATTTTTATTGAGTTTTTCACACAGCTTTCATTGTTCTGACACTTAGTTGTGTACGTGGTGCTAGGGTTTGAACCTGTGTACTTGTGCATGCCGGGCAAGTGCCGTAACCACTAAGCCACCACTCCAGTCCCTAAAAGCAGGAGTTTAACTTGTTCTAACTTAGTCTCCAGTTTCTCCTCTTGCCCTCCATTCCTCCCAACCTTCTTTTTTTTTTTTTTTTAACATACGTGGCAATAGGACATACATTGTCATACTTATAAAGGCTTGGAGTGTACTTTGTTTTAACTGGAGTCCGAGTATTCCCCTTGCCCCCTTCCTTCCACCCCTTGTTCTTGTTGGATATACTTGAAAATAAGATTGCTATCAACATTTTTATGAATGAACAAGTCAGTAAATTAAATAAAAGAAAAACCTATTAGTAAATAACAAAAAGACCAATGGAGTAGAGGAAAGAAAATGGGTGGTGGGGGTTGGGGTAGCGGAGGAAAATACTGGGGACTGAATTAGAATATTTCTTAAATAAGAAAACGTATTTGGGGGTAATTGGACAAAAGAGTTGAAATTCTGAGAAAAGGTCATATCAACATTTATATTAGCATCTAGGTTAAGACTTTAATATCTTATAAGATCATAAGGACTGATATTCAGCAAAAGAATGCATCCTTGGAAAGTTATAAAATATGCTAATTTGATTTATTTTATGGTCTATTCATTTGTTTATAGGAGAGCCTAATAAAATAAAAGTAAATATATCATACCAACCAACGCTTTTTATTTATTTGAAGGAACTTTTAAAAATATTTTTGTATGGATCAAAAGAAAATACTTTTCCAAAGTAAAAATGTTAAGAACATTTTTTAAAATAAAATGTTAAATATGTGCCACAATTTTGAGGCAAAATAGCTTTTACTCAGAGAGAGGGGATTAAGTTGCTAGACCCCATCATAATTTAAAGATTATTACTTTTCCAGATGCATAACAGCTCATATTATCATCTACTTCAATTTTGCATTCAAGAACTAAGCATATTTTACTAACCCCGTTGTAGGTAGTGGATAGAAAGAATGAAGCCATGCTTCTGTGCTGGTGAGCTTTGGGGGTAGAAAATGGAAGCCTCAGAAATCATAAATGGATAAGAATTTAGCGGTTTAGATGCTTACAAAATGATTGAGAAGGCAGGAGGAGTGGATTGTAATGTAGATCTCAGGACTTCTTAGGGCATTCAGTTACACACCTCAGAAGGTGGGGTATGAGGAGGCCATCCTGGAATGACAGATCAATAATCCATCATTGTGGCTATGAATTGGAGGCACAGACCACAGGTGATCCTTCCAGAATCTGCGGGAAATGTTGAAGTCCATTCTCCAGCTCTGCAGTGCCTGCCTCTGCAAACCTACCAAGGTAGACTGGCATTCAGTTGGTGCTGCCCAAAAGCCCTGTCTGTCACCTTGCTTGACAGCAAAGCAGTGTCTAAAAGAAGCACAAAGATCCCATCAGTTTCACAAGAGTGTATTTCACAGATGGAACATAATTCTACGAGAGGCTGTAGAAGATGTCACACACCCAACCTTGTTGGGACACTGCATTTTAATAGATAAGCAAACACACATACACAATATGTGTCATCACAAATAACAAGCAGAAAAAAAGTGCTATAAAGGTAAACAATGCCTTGGTAGAGACTACCAGCGCAGACCTAATTTAGATAGGAAGGAGGACTAGTTTGAAAATACGAGGTTTTTCATTTTAGCTGAAATCGGAAGGACACATAAGGATTTGTAAGGCTAAGAATAGGGAGTAACCAGCCCAGAGAACAGCAAATTTAATGACTGAGCAATGTAGGAGTCACCCCAGCACCTGATCTCAAAATGTACTGCAGAGCTGCAGTAACAAAAGCAGCATGGTTTTGGTGTCAAAACAGACATGAAGACCAATGGAATACAATAGAAGACACGGAGAAAAGCCACACTCTTAATCACTTAATACTTGACAAAGGTGACAAAAATATATGTTGGATAAAAAGCAGCCTTTATAACAAATGGTGCCAGGAAGACTGGATAGCTATATGTAGAAGAATAAAACTGATCCTCATCTCTCACACTGAATAAAAGACAAAGTGCATCAAAGACTCAGCAATTAGACCAGAAACGTTGCACTGCTAGAAGAAAACACAGGGTCAATGCTCCTCCATGCTGGTGCAGGCACCAACTTCCTTAACAGGACCCCTAAAGCACAAGAAATGAAACCAGGAATCAGGAAGTGGGGTGACAACAAATTAAAAAGCTTCTGCACAGCATAGGAAACAAGAGCGTGAAGAGAGAGCCTACAGAATCGGAGAAGACCATGGCAAGTCAGTCTTCTGCCAGGGAACTGATGTCCAGAGTACATTAAGAACTCAAAAAGCTTAGCAAAAAATTAATCAATAAAAAGACAAAAGAACTAAACAGAAATTTCTCACAAGAAACACAAAGAGTCAACAAATATGTGAAAAGATGATCAACATCTCCAGCAACCAGGGAAATGCAAATGAAAACTACACTAAGATTTCATGTCACTCCATCCTGAATGGCAGTTATCAATAATACAAAAAATAATGAATGCTGGTGAGGATGTGGGGGTGAAAGGTACACTCACACACAGTTGTTGGGACTGCAAATTAGTTCAACCATCCTGGAAAGGAGTATTGAGACTCCGCAAAAGCTAAGAATGGAGCCACCATATGACCCAACTGTCCTAAAGAATGAAAATCAGAACACCGCAGTGATACAGAGACACCAATAATTACAACAGCACAATTCACAACAGCCAAATTATGGAACCATCCCAGATGCCTGTCAATAGATGACAGGCATCTTAAAAAAGTGTATACATGGGCTGGAGCGGTGGCTCAGTGGTTTCGGCGCTTGCCTGGCAAGCACAAGGACCCGGGTTCAAACCCCAGCAACACGTACACAACTGAGTGTTGGAGCAACTAAGGCCATGTGAAAAACTAAATAAGTTATTTCTCTCTTTCTCTGTCTCTCTCACTGTCCCTCTCTCTTTAAAAAAAAAAAAAAGTGTATACATACTTGAAGCTTTATCCAGCCGAAAAGAAGGAAATCACAGCATTTCTGGTAAATGGATGGAACTGGAGGGCATCATGCTAAGTGAAATAAGCCAGTCTCGGGTTAAATGATTTCTCTCAAATGCAGAAGCTGGAGCAAAATAAGGGAGAAAGGGGGAAGAATCAGGTAGCACAACAATACAGGGAAGATCAGTGGAGTAGAAGGAGATAGAGAGGGAGAGAGGAGGAACGAGAAAGGGGAGAAAACATGGAATGAATTTAACAAAATCATGCTATGTGCATATATCAATACACCATAAGTAATTCTGTCTTTATATATATATATATATATATATATATATATATAAAGCACCAATCATAAATAAACATATGCACACATTCATAAGCAAAAGGAACATTAGTAGAGTACAAGAAGGAGAATAAGGGAAGAGAGGAAGGGTGAGAGGGAGGGAAAACGGGGACTGAGATGGAGTAAATCAAATTTCATGCATGCATGATTTGTGTAATTAAGCCAACTACTGTGTATAAACAGTATTAAAGAGAAAAATAATCTTAGTGGCTTTGGGATCCATGAATGGGATCTGTGAAAGGAATTAGGTGAAGGCCAGGGAGGCTGGAGTAGAGCAGGCCTGTAGTGGCTGGCAGGAAGGCCATCTTGCAGGTCCTGTAGTCTCCGTTAGGTATTTTGTCCTTATGTCTAAGTTCAACGGCAATTATCCTGAAGGATTTCAAGCAGGGTAGTGACATAATTCAATTCATACTTCTAAAGATCACTCTGGCTGCTACCTGGAGAACAGATTGGAAGGGAGCAAGAATCATGCCATTCTTTCTGAAGATGGATCAGGAGACAATGATGTAAGGTAATTGTGAGCTATCTAATTAGGGATATCACATAAATAGTAAGAGTTGAAATTTTGGCCATTAATTGGGATCTGGATTAAAAAATTAAATTTAATAAAGATATGTCCATAAACCAGGTGTGGTGGCACACACCTGTAATCCTAGTGACTCCCAAAAACTGTATGCAGTCAAATGGATTGTAGCCTTCCCATTGCTGATTGTGAAGGTGCATGAAGTGAGGTTTCTGGAAGTGTATTAATTCCTGATTTGCTGAGTTCTCAATGAGGAGATAAAAGCATTAGGAAAACATGAACTCCAGTTTTGGACTGACTTCAAAAATGAATTACTTATATCAAAGCACATAGTTTTTTTTTTTTCATTTTCAAACAAGTAATTATCTATTATATATAAGCTTAAATTTTTCTTTCTGTTTAGCTTAAAAATCTAGACAGATCAGGAGCTTAGTGCAAAGCAGGATTCTAAATACAAATAGGATTCATTCTCACATCTTAAATTGTTAAAAATTCTGGTTAGCTAATGATTTGCCTCGTAACTTGGCTCTTTTTCCTGTCGTGCTAACTCTAGCCTCACAGCTACTTTTCAAAGACTGTAGTCCATTTTATCCCGCTCTTTAAAGTAAAAGGGTAAAAAGCTTTCTCAGCTCATCCTAGCTACTCTGAGCACGGTAAGACCTCCCTTCCCAGGGGACAGACTTCTAAATTCCTCCCAATCTAGGTCAGGCCGTGCCCATTATTCTCTGTCTGCCTACTGGGCGTTTATTTTTCTCTATAGGAAAGGGTCAGATATTCCCCAACTCCTGCATGTTTGTTGTTCATTTTCATTGTTAAGCTAAATCTGTTGAAACAACGTGGAATGGATACTGTCTCCTCTCCCCACAGAAAGGAATCGAAGCCAGTGCTGGCAAGGGATACGGTAGGAGCTCTCTCAGAGCACCAAGCTGCCTGCACACTCACTTCTCCTGCACAAACCGGTGGCTTCCTACTGCAAACACCTGCAATGCCCTCTCTGGGCTTTTCTCTGGTAGCAGGAGCACGCACAACAGCTGCATGGGCAGACAGCAATGCTGGGGGTTAAAGCCCTTGGGAGCGGCCATCAGCAGGTGTGATCAGGAGTTGGTGGATGAAGAGCTCAGCTTTCTCACATTTCTGGTGAGACCTGTGACACATATTTTATTCTGCCCCCCAGAGTTCTCCTGGGAATCACAGGGATCACTTGATGCCTAATGCATCCTGCTTTACCTCCTTCCACTACCTGTCTTATGCCTCTACAAACCTACAGGTGTTTTCTGTAATGGTCCTCCAAAAAGATGTTACAAGGATTACATTTAAAGAATGCAGCATAAGATAGAATCTAAGTTTAAAAGAAAAATAAAGTAGAAGGAAAGAAAGGTAAGAAGAGTAGGATAGAGAACAAATAACTCAATCACTTATATAAAAAGTTCAGCTCAATAAAATCAGTAACCTGAGTCTTACACACGCATTATATGCATTGTGGACAAACCTGTAAAATAAATGCTGCTTTCCGAAAGGACAATATGTAGAATCGTGCAACTTTGTGGTTTTCATGTCCCTTACGGCAGGAGTGTGTGTAAGTCAGCTTTTTACCACTATGTTTTCACCAAAATACCTGACAAGAACAACCTAGAGGAAGAGAAGTTTATTTGGAGCTCCTGGTTTCCGAGGTTCAGTCCACGGTAGGCTGATTCCACTGCTTTGGACCCACGATGAGGCAGAACAACATGGTGGAAGTACATGGCAGAGAAGAGTTGCTCAGCTCCTGGCTGTCAGAAAGCAGAAACAGAGAGAAGGGTAGCAGGTAAGACAAGCCCTTCCAGTGCCCTTCCCTACGGACCCACCTTTTGCAGCCCTGCTATACCTGCCTTCGGTTACTACTTAGTCCATTCAAACTAGGATGGACTGGTTACATTACAGTTACGATTCTGTTTCAAAGGGGTTTTCCCTTTTACACCCTTGAACCTGCAATGGGTGTGGTCTTGCTGATTCCAGAGATACCCCTGAGGCATTTTTCTTACTGTATGTGTGCAAAGAACTTATTTTGAGTGGCTGTACTCTCTTCAATAGCTACACCTTCCTTGGTCCCAATTTTGCATACACTTTTTGTGCCCAAACTGCATGCTTTAAAAATCATTCTGTTCTGTTTTCTGTTCCTGATTATCATGGTAAACCTGGCTAAAAGCTGCCAGCAATAGCCATGCCACTATCTGAATGCTGTGCTACCTTACAGTTTACTCCACCAGATTAATTGATCACTTTTAAATTAAGCCTTACAGAAACTCTAGTACATTGGCAAAATGTAGACACATATTTTGCCAGAATGCGATACAAATGGCCTCCAGTTCAATCTCCAATACAGTCCCCATCGCCCTCTGCAACCTCATCAGCACAGTTCTGACTGTCCACATTCCAGTCGGAATTCTGGTCTCCTAAGCCCCCATCAGAATCTCCCATTAAGTTCTGCTCACAAAATTCTAAGGTTCCTCCAGCCTGCATTTCCAAACTTTTCCAAACACCTCCTACAAATCAGTTCCAAAGGCTTCTGAGTCACATGGTCCTGTTAGTCACAGACACCTACTTCTTGGTACCAACTTTTGTAATATTCAGCATTTCATCACTGTGAACAAAGTACTTGATAAGGACAACTTTATTATACCTGATAAGAAAACTTTATTTTGGCTTACAGGTTCAGAGGTTCTGTTCATGGTCAGCTGACTCCATAGCTCCAGGCTCCAAAATGAAGCCTGTTATATGGGTGGAAGGGGATGGAGGAGGAAGGGCAATCAGCTCATAACAGCCAGGAAGCAGAGAGAGATTGAATGCAAGGAGCCAGGGATATTATATTCCTCAAAGGCAGGCCCTGAGTGACCTTCTCCTTCATCCATGCCCCTCCTTTGTACAGTTCCCACCCATTCATCCACCCAAAAGAGGATGGACTGCTTAGATCACAATTCCCATAATCTAACCATTGAACTCTGAATATTCCTGCATTAACAAAGGAGCTCTGGGAAGCATACCTCTTATCCAAATCTGGACAGAGTGTGAGGAAGGCAATGCACAGACTGTGGAATACTGGAATTGTGACCTTGCTCCTTCACCAAAGCCCAAGGATGTGCACCTCCTGCATACCTTCTCCTGAGGCTCAGCCTCGTCAGCAATTAAGTGGAGATAGTAATGACAACCTCAGCATGATTGTTTTGAAGATTCACCGACATAATAATTTATGTAAAGAAAACTAAATACTGAGAGTCAGCTACAAGTACTTGCCACTGATTCCCTTTCTTTTAATTGAATGTTTTATTTATGTTCTTCTTTTTGAAAGTTGATGAGTCTGAAACAAAACCTGGATAAATGACTGGCCTATCAGGCCTTCGGAGCTGACAGTTGATTCAAGGTATCATCAGAGAGTTTAGGATTGCACCGCTTCCTTGAGTTATTTTTCCTTCATACTCAGGAGCCACAAAAATTTATCTGAAGTTTAAAATACATTTAATAGCTGAATTAATTATCTTTAGTAATGACTGAAAGAAAATATGATAAAGCTTTCTGAAGAGTATCTATTTTTCCTAGATCTGCTGTGTATGTGATGTCAATTTTTGTCAAAATTGGTAATTTTTAGCATGCATCCCAAAAACTTAATTTTAAAGAGTAATAAAATACAATTTTGTTTTTCCAGCATTATTTGCTGACAAATGCTTTCAAACACTAATATTTATTTTGTCATGAGAAATTTTAATTCTATCCCAAAGCCTCAATAAGGAATTAGCCTTACTAAAAGCATATGCTTTTAAAAGAAAGGAATAATTAAATCAGCAAAGCCGATGTCATTCCTCCACGAGCTACCCATTTAACGCATGAGTTCTTCTGGGGGAAACTGCAACAGGTGAAACCCAAGGTGGTCATCCATGTTTTGGCATTACCCCTGGATAACAAAGTATAAATACATTGATTACTGTTGGCTTCATAATGTTTCCCCCTCGATTGTATCTCTATATACTTCTAATTTAAAAAAAAGAAGCATCAAATAAAAATAATAAATAATTATATCAGCAAATATCCATCAATGGCTTATTAGCATTGATAGGCACATGACAAAGTTTATGCAGTACTGCATAACATCATTTTCAGGGTTTCACTTTATAGGTTTCTATACAGATGGCCCCGAGTGGCAGGTATAAATGTTTTTGTGCAAGATCTCCAAGCAGAACAATGGTGGAGTCTTCGGTCCCAGACATTTTCATCTTTAAGCTGAGAGTGGTGATGTCCACCTGTATTCCCAGTGCCTTGGGAGCCTGAGGCAGGAGAATCCCAAGTTTGAGGCCAGTCTCAGCAACTTAGCAAGACGCTTTCTCAAAATAAAATATATGTACCTACATACATAAAGTAGAAATATGGGCATTTTTATCTTTAGTAAGCAATGTTGCTATGTTTTCAACTTGGCATACTGATGAAAAACAATGTGTAACCCCATTCAAAGCCTAATGCATTTCTTTATTATTATTTAAATGAACTAAGAAGTCAAAATATAGAGAGCTGGGTTTCAGTATCTGATGACAACAGCCAGTTTTATTTTATGGATATTAAAAATGTTGCTTCTAGAACAAGAAGACAAGATGGTGGGGGGGCCTGGAGCCTTGGGGGTGGCATGCACTTTCTGGCATCTCCAAGCTCCACCGCTTCCAGTTTCAGACTCACAACATCTGAAGCCTGAATAAGATTTCTTATTTCACTGGTTTTGTCTGTGAAAACTCAGCTGTGTGAAAATTAACAAAACTTTTGAAATGACCATAAACAACTCACAAGTTTTGAGATGACCTCCATATGGCCATGCAGGCTTCTTGTCCTGTCTCCAAAAACTGAACCCTAATGCCACTCTTCTTTATTCTTACATCCTAACTTTATTTCAGTTCATGTTCTGAGTTTAGGAACAGAAGTCATGATGGAATGTCTTGCGGGATTCATTCTCAATGCTTCCCACGCAGTGGAAGGAAAGAAGCGAAGGAGCAGTGTAAAGAAGGGACCCTCGCCAAGGGCTCCAGATCAGGGCTGTACCCCATGCAAAGTGAGGGCACCCCCAGCCTTTCTTACCCAGAGATGTGTCTGCCACTCACCAGGCAGTGTTACTTGATCACAGCAGGATAAAAATGCACACCCAGGGCAAATCTGTAAACACCAGTCTAATCTGCATGGAAGAGACACTGTCATTTCCTCTGACAGGAAAAGCCCCCAGGACACATTCCAGCAGTGACAGTCACCTCAGTGTCTTAAAAATCTTGCTATAGAAAGGTTAGGAGTGTTAGAAAGCTATACTGGGTGGTGAAATGACAATTCTCTTAGTATTTTACTTCTTTAAAGGTAAAATTAGACTTGACTTTACGTGGTGATTAAAATAAAAATAGTTTTAATGATTTGAGGAGCCTCAGGATCTTAAGCATTGTTCCGCTACACCGTTGTGTTTGTGTGCTGCTGTGTCTCTCTTTAAGCCTTCTGATTACTACGCAGCTGAACACTATCGTTCTAATAAAACAGGTCAAAGATGGTCATTCCAGTACCAAACTTAGTATCTTAGTGGGTGTCAGTGCAGAAAATCAGCAATGATTTGGGGTGATGTTAAGGAGAAAACATGAGCAAACTTATACACACCTGGAAAAATTCAGAGATGCTGGTAAAAATGAAACTGTAATAAAGTAATTATACATGATCAACGTAGAGAGCCCAATTTTCTCCATGTGCTTGAAATTTTGCATTTTTGAGAATTTCCAGAATACTAAGAATAATGAGAGATAATGACCACTCATTCCCATCCTACCCCTCAAGACACACACACACACACACACAGAGAGAGAGAGAGAGGGAGAGAAATCCAGAGAAACCTGACTGTTCCAGTCTACTTCCGTGTGAAGTGAGAATTCTTAATATTTAGAGGTGGTGGTGATGGTAGAGTAGTTAAGACCACCTCTGAGAATTTGATGAATGCTATGAACTATCTTTTCAGAGGAAAAAAAAATACACAGAAAATTTGGTATTCAGTTTCAAGGGATTCACCAGCTCCCTAAAACCCTACTACCCTGACTTAAGAACCCCTAATGTACACATTCAAGTGAATGATCGGTTCTGACTACGGCCAAAGTACTATGGAGGGATGGGCAATTCCCCAAGTCATTCTGAGCTGTCATCACAGCTGGAAAATGTGGACTTTAAATTTCCTCTTAATGCCCTGCCTCAGTCCACCTGAGAATTGCTTAACTTTCTGCTTTACTTTCATTTAATTCAACATCCTGGCTAATTCCTGGGTAAACATATGTTGGACTGTACATATATGGAGAGAAACATATTGAAAACATTAAGTGTTAAAAAAATGGTCCACATTAGTTTCTTCCATGTATGTTCATTTGAATAAGGTGAAGCATCAAGAAAACTAGTTATGAGGAGCCTTATTTATCTAAGATGAATACCTAGAGATATTCTTTGGTATTAGTGTCAGCGTTTGCAAGAAAAAATTATCCCATTAAAATAGCCCTCATGAATAATTCAGAGAGTTCAATTTAATGGAGGAAGGGGGAGACAGAAACAGGTTATCAAATTTGTTGGAAACCCGTGTTGCTGCACAGCATTTTTTTATGAGCGGTTATAATGTAGGTTATTCTTTGTTCTGTATCTACATGAAGAAGTAATTCCAACATTTTTTCCTTTAATTTTCTACTTTGTAGCATTCATAAATGTATTTTTTCCAAATAATATTTTCCAAAAAAATGTGTTCTCAACTGTGGATTCTGATTTTTTTTTTTCTGGTTGGTAAGAAATATTCGCCTAGGTCATAATTGTAACAGACTTAAAAGGAAACAGAACTGGGATTGCAAAGTTTCTTTATGGTGTACAGGACTAAAGTGAGTTTAATGGACACTTTTTCTCCAGTATCAATCAGAAGGATACAGGGAAAAAGCCAAAGTCACCCTAGAAATGCCACTTGCAAAGGATTTAGCTCAGAGCATTAGCATTTGCATGACATTTGTAAGGGCTTGAGGAGGAAAGAATGGGAAAAGGAAGAGAAGGACCAAGGAGAAAGAAGGGCACAAATAGTATTGAGCAGAAGTTGAGCTATGAGGCAGAGCAGTCTCACCAGAAGGCTTAGCTCAGAAGCCACCTGTGTCCCAAAGACTGAACACACTGCAGAGATGTCCCAAGCTAGGGCCAGAGCCAGACCTCAGACTCCACCGGCATTATGGGTGCGCTGCTCTCTGAAGTGCTTGTCTGCCCAGGATGAGGCAATCTCTGGAGAGGGCTAGGATCCAAGGGCTGGCTGCCAGCAGCATCTGGGAGAACAAGTCCTTCATCCTCAAAGGGAATCAGGCTGGTGCAGCAAAAGCCCACCACTAAAACAGATGGGACGGCCTTGCTTGAGACCATTTCAGAGAGAAGAAAAAAACAGCACATCCTGGCAAAGTCAGAGGTTGGATGAGCGATACAATGAGGACGGAATCCTGAATGTAAATAAGACATTTGTCCCTAGATTGGGAAAGGCACAGCTGGGCCAAGAGTGAAAGAGAATTCATTAAAAGTCAGGCTGAAGTTTTCAAATAATGTAGTAATTCACTGGAGTTTCTCTTATCTGGCTCTGAAAGGAAAAACCATGCATAAAAGAACATATGTGGCAAGTGTGCTCTGTAGACAGAGCAAAGAAAAATTGTGTGAGTCAAGTAGATGTGGGAGAAACTGATGGTTGCCCCTCTGATACCTGGTCAGTATAAGTATAAACCGTCCCCATTTATACTTAGAAGCTTTTCACGAGGAAGGAGGTGATCCGTGAAATATAAACCTGTGCTAGCTGAGGCTTCAGGAAAAGTTCTTCGGTGTGTGGCTACTGCCCTCCTTCCTGATTGAACACTCAGACACAAGGACTGGAGCTTCAGAGTTCATCTCAGGGCATGAGTAAAAGACCAGGAAGAACTACAGAGACCGCAGACGGGTGCTCTCGAGCCACTGAACCAATGCCACTTGGTCCCTGCTTCCAGATTGTCACACAAAAAAGATAAAACCAAACTCTCATGTGTTTAAGTCCCTGTAGTTGGGACTTTAATACACACAGCCAAATGCAGTTCCTAAGGATAAGCAATGGTAGACAATAGGCAGGACTTGTGATCAATCTATGACACTGGGTGAGAGTATGGAATATATTTTTCCCTCAAGGGGGCCACAAGTGAATTAGGAACACAAGACTTCTGCTTTGAACAATGGTGAAATGATGTGATATATTACTAAGTCCCTATTTATTCACACTACTAAAGACATATCCTACAGAAGTTCAAAGGAGAAGAGGCTCAGGGAGGACTTGGCCATCAGAGCAGGCTTCACCATGAAGGAGAACAGGAGCTAAACTGTGAGAAATAGATTTGCATAGGGAAAGAAAGTGACGGGTGTCCAGAGAAATTAAAACCATTAGGATGGGAGTATAGCTTGCACACTTTATATAGCACACAATGTCTGAGTTTTTAAAAAAAGAGTCAAATATAATTGGGCAATTATTACAATTAATACAATAAAGAAAGATGGCAAACATCAAGGGTAGAGTTGGTGAGAGAAAGTAGGGAGTGATTGAAAGTACATGGTGTGAAAGTCACACCATGAAATCTACTACAGAGAAGCCTGTGCTGGAAGAATTGGGCTAACAGACCATAATAGTAACCCTGGGGTGAGGCATGAGTTTGAACCATTTGTGCCGGTGAGAAGGGCTAAGAAGGTGTAGGGGAGAGATATTTCCTTATTTCCACCAGTGGGTAGTTTTTATGAACTGCTTAAAATCGTAAGACCAAACCAATGACAACCCATACCCTAGAGCATGCTGTACTACGGCTCCTGGCTATAGGCTGTCACAGCAATTCACTCATCCTTGAGGACCAGTGAGGCTTCTTTAAGAAAACCTTGGTAACGTAGAAGAGACACCAGCACACCTATCTTTATTTATTATCCACCCTAGCCAAGTTATGGAGTCAGACGAGATGGCCATCAATGGGTAAATGGAAGCTAAAATATGGTATCTGTGCACAATGAAACATCACTGAGCAATTAAGAAGGATGGAATAAGACGTCAACAATGCAGCACTCTCTTTACCCTCCAAGAATCCAAATAATACTGACTCGATCATTTAATTCTGGAAAATTCACTATCTAAGCATTTATATCACCTGTAGGGGCAAAATAGAGAAGAATCAAGAGACTGATGAGTGGGTGATGTGAGGGTAATTCTGGTTTAAGAACAAGTGTATATCATATTGTTATTTTATATGCATTTATGATTATACTGTAACTCAACTCCTTAATAAAAAATTTTTTTAAAAGAAGAATGAAATTATGCCATTTGCAAAAAAAAAAGGGATGGAAAATGGTCACCATGTTAAGTGAAATAAACCAGACACAGAAAAGCAAGGACTACATGTTTTCTCTCATATACGGAAACTAACAAACAAGAAAGAAAAGAGGACCTGAAAATAGAACAGAAATTGTTGGGTAGGGGAAGGAAATCTGAGGAAAAGGCCACTAGGGAGGAAAAGAAAAGTTAGTTGGAAGAGTGGTGACATTGAAGCCTAATAAACGTATGTGTGAAAATGTCACAGTGAAAAATCCATTAATCTGTGCACAGCATATGAGCTAATATTTATAAAATAAAATAGGCAAAATACTTTACTAAGAAAACGGTGTGGTGTTTCTAATTGCTTATAATTTATTTAGCATGTCAACAGATTTTATAGCTTTATTGATACAAAGCTGCAAATGTTTAAGGTATTGCCAGTTCTTGTTCTTCTGTTTATCACATTGTGGTTAAAAGTTGATCTCTAGAATTGGATTGCTGGGATTTCGGTACTGCCTGCTCCACATTTCAGCTCTAGGAACACAGGCAAATTGTTTAGACTTTGTGTGACTCAGTTTTCTTGCACAATGGATGAAATAGCATTCTTCATTTGAGTGAGAACTAAATTAATGCATATAAAGAATATAATTATTTGACGAGTACTATCATTATTTTGAAATTAGCTAATTCCTAATAGGTTCAGTGGGGAAATACGTTCTTTAGTAAATAATGTCAGTATGACAGGCATTCTAGAATAATAGTTAGTAATGAAAACAGAAAGAAAACTACCCAATTTCTGAGTCTTTAGAATACCTTTCTCCTCCACAAATTCAATTTTCCAGGTCTCTATGTCCCAGCTTCTGCTTGTCACCTACTATCCATCGGGGTAGCTCATGCCCACCCCAGGACAGTGGTTCAGGTCCTTCAACATTGATTTAAGGGCACAATGGTCGTGGACCTCTGTGAACATGGCTCATCCCTCCCTGTGTCTATTTTTAACTCACTTGTCTTCCCTCACTCTTGACTTACTTCTCTTCATATAAAACTTGGGTCCAAATTCACGCCAAATTTACCCCCAGTTATTATCAAAAGTTCAGAGGAACAGATAGAGTGAGCTCCTTGAAAAGCTTAGCCTACTGTTCAAATGGATTTTATTTTCATTAGCAATATCACATTTTCCTTTTCATACCTTTCCCATCCAGCAGAGTTTGCTTACAGCAAAATCATTTCCATTCCAGCAAGTTCTCTAGCAAAGCCAAAGGTGTTAAGTTGGAAAACGGGAAACAGATAACGAATGTGCTGGAAAACATTCCCTATCAGAACCCCAGGAGCGCGTGGTGACCCTCTTCGGTGGGCTGCTCTTCCTTCTGGCTGTGCTGCTGTAGCATCAGGGCCCTCTGTTAGAATCCAAGTCACGAAGAGCACTTTGCATTTCATTGTCAGAAAGCCAAATGCATCTCCCAAGATTCTGAAACAACTTGCTGCCCTATCCTGAATGAAGATCCAAAGCTTTTTGAGATTGGGGCAGGATTTCTGGCCTCCTGGAATATTGGACATACCTCAGCTGTTCTCACTGGCCAGAAGTCTTGACACTGGGTAATTATTATCTCCTGCCCTGCTCCAGTGGCTCTGGTAACCTGTTCTGCTGTCAATTCTCAGCACCACGCTACTGGCCACTCCCTTCCTCCAAGCCCTGTGCAATCCTGAATCTGCTCCAAACAGCTCCTCTACTTCCCGAGACGGTTCCTGCATCCCAAACTTAATTCAGACTTTCCTCCTCCCATGGGATGCAGGGTCCCTTGAGGGGATAACGGAGGGCTCACCTCTGTCTGTGGCAAGACACCCATTGCTTTCATCTGTAGGGACAAAGTACACTTAGCTGGGCTGATTTCCCTGCTATGCAAACATGCTGCTGGATTTTTCTTGGTTTTCTTTTTTCTTTCTGATACAAAATCAATGTACAATTATACTTTTGAATGAGGTGGAAAATGCAATGATAAGAATATGGGAGAGAAAGCTACAATATCAAGGTTTTAAGTTGCTATGCCAAATTTCTAAAAAAAACAAAACAAAACAAGTTCATCGTGAAATATTATCCTATATGGACACCTGACATAGACTCTTCCTGCATATTTTCTCATTTATAAACTTAAAAATGTGAAGAAGGGTTCCGCTTAAATATTGCAATTTGTTCAAAAAGGAAATTATGGTTCATAATGAGAAGTGACGTGCTTGAGGCCACCTGGGTGTGCAGACCAAGCCCACAGTTCACCCTGCTTCCCTGAATCTGACTTAGCTTCTTTCCAGGCAACTGATGGATTTCCCAGTTTAAAATATTAACTTTAATAATATGAGTGGGTCATAGGAATATGAGGTTTTAAAATGCATTTAATTTTTTTTATATTTGCACTTCAAGAAAATGATCTTGCCCTGCCCCTGCCCCGTCTCCCCCCCCCCTCCCCCAACTTGAACTTAACTAAAATGACTCTCCAAGAATGGTTTTGTGCACAGTGGAGCCCTGTGAGCTGTCAAGTCCAGATGCTTGTTTCTCGTTTAATAGAGAGGACTCGCATGGGTGATATGGTTTTATCCCAATCTAAACCCTTGCCATCAATAAGGGTCTTGCCTAAAGGCACGAAGTGACAGAGTAATACTTTCAAAATTAATTTCCTTAACTAGCATTGCTGGTCTTTGGAGACTGGTCCCCTCTATGGGACATTGCTTTAGAGGTAAAAGTGAACATTTTTCAACACACGATTGTTACTAGTTCTCTTTAATCTCGTGGGATGAGGTAAATATTTTTAAGCTTTTCAGTTCTGGGGCTGATTCAATATGGTCTCAGAGAAGCCTGTTCTTTGCAAATTCAAAGGAAAATTTTTTTTGTTTTAAGTAGAACAAGCCACCTATCAGGCGAGGAGAAGACTAGGGAGCTCACGTTTTTTGAGGGTGTACAAACATGGCATTTTGATTGTCACAGTAACACTTTGAATCTGTACCTCTTCCAACCTGTTTTTACATTTTTTTAGATTAAAAACCTTAGGTTCAAGAATAAGTAACTTGAATAAGGCTAAAAAGATAGGGACAGAATATATAACTCTGAACACCAGGCTTTCCCTACTTTGCTGCATATTTTCCAGAAAACTCTGTATAAGACTTATCGCTACCAGTGACATCATGGGGATCTATAATGGAATAGCTAATTTTCTCTGGGTACTATTAAACTAATCCAAAATTCTAATTTTAAGCAGCTTTATAATTATAATTCTTAAGCCGGTCACTGATTTTTTTGTGTGTATTAAAGGAATGATCTATCCTGTTGATGAGCATCCTCTCCCTGTCAGTCTCAAACTCTCTCTCTCTCTCTCTCCCTCTCTCCCTCTCTCTTCTTTTCTGCTTATCTTGGTTTTAGAAGGCACTCAATAAACAACATTCTTATTTAGAAAAGAACATCTACTTTGAATTTATGGTTGGTACCAATTTGTTGTAACATTACTGACAGTGTCACTTAATTTGCCTAGTTGCCTATGGTCTAAATGTAGGTAATTTACAAACCTTTAACAATTTTCAGCTTTGCTAAATGGTAGAGAGAACTGCAATTACATTGAAAATGCACTGGTGCTCTAGATGTCAGTAAAAAGCACCTACAAAGACATAATTACAAAGTAATTGCCCACAAGTTCATGAAGTAAACATACATTATTAGAAGGCACTCATCTGTTCAATTGAAGTAACGTTACAGCTAACATATTGCATAAATAGGGAGCCATTTTGTGACTAGTTACTGTAATAACAGGAGTTTAAATTAAAATGTGGTGCCTAAGTATATGTATTCTTAAGATCATTTCAGATATGTTATTCAATATCCAGGGGCTTGCTTTTAACCTTTAAAACTTGCATTTTAAATATTATATTCATTTTATGGAAATATTTACAATCAATATATGTGTCAGATCTGATTGAAAATAGGTGGTACAGAAAACGCCTTTTTTGAAAGTTTTAACCCTAGGAAAAGATGCACAAATTCTCTTTGCCATACATTTAAAACTGTGATGAACATATAATATAAGCAATTCAGGCTTAATGCTGCCCCAAACACACAGATCAATAACCTGAAATCATGAAAATGTTCTGCACTTGGACTGTTTGTCATATGCATGTCATGCCAGGCTTCATAATTTCATCCAGTACATAAAGCAGGTGTCACTCAAGCCAACGGATGCAACTCAGACATTTGGGGATACAGAGTGTATAGAGGTCCTAGAACTCAGCTTTGGTTCAAAAATCATCCTTGACCCTTGAAATGACTGATTAGTCTTACATGAAACATTGTGGAGGAAATGGATGGCAGAATGGGTGGCCCTAAAGCTTACACGTGCTTGATTAATTAGTGATCACTGTATTGATAATATAGAACTCTTGGTCCCGAACTCCCCAAAGCACTTAGCAAAATGTCTTAATAGTATATTGGACACACATCTAGCCCAGAGGTGAAGAACAAAAAATAGATGAGGAAACAAGATGCCTTATCCACTCACAAAGAGCAGCCGGATTGGAGCCAGGGCAAAAGCAAACAAAGAAGATGAACATAGGGTTGGAGCAGTGGCTCAGAGGTTGGAGTGCTTGCCTGGCATGTGTGAGGATCTGGCCTCAAACACCAGCACCACATACACAACTACGTGTCTGAGATATAAAGGCCGATGAAAAAATAAATAAAATCGATTCTCTTTCTCTCTAAAAAAGAAGTGAACATTTAGTCAGGTGTTTCACAAGAGTTTTGTAAATTAGCAGGTTCTACTTACTGCAAAATAAAAATCTTATCTGTTGATTATTCTCCTCCATCTTTATTTTCCCAAAAGATTAAGTCAATTCCTGCAAAATAATGCTGCCATCAAAAGAACTTCCCTACCAGCTGTGGTGCTGCATGCCTACAAACCGAGCAACTCAGGCAACTGAGGTAGGAGGATTGCAAATTTGAGGCCAGCTAATGCAACTTACTGAGATTCTAAGCAACTTAGGGAGATCCTGCCTCAAAATAAAAACTGAAAAACACTGATCCAGTGGTCAAGTGCCCCTGGATTTGTTTATTTCTGGTACCAAAAACAAAAACAAACAAACAACAACAAAAATCTCCCCCACTTAGGCTAATTAAAGAACAAAAAGATACTTCCATGTAGAAATAACGAATATTTTTTGTGTGATTTTTCTGCACATTTTTCCAAGTACAGAGGATAGAGGCACAATAATGTAGTCTTACTAGCCTAAGTAGGAATGTGAATATCACCACTACTTACCGAGTACACTTTCCACCTGTAGATTTGTTTCAACATCTTGACAGTCTCACAAAAAACCATTCTCACATTCAAAAATAAAAATATATTTGAACTAGTAGAATTGGAAGGGAGATTTTAAAAATAATCCAGGAATACAAGAAAAAAATTGAAATTGTGAATAAATTGCTAATCTTACCTTCTAGTTCAAAGTATTAATGGAAATTTCTAGAACTATTGCTCAATTAGGAGGAAGAAGACAAATGCCAGCCTCAAAAGCACTGCCAAGTACTGTCTTTAGTATGTACTATCCTAGCTTCTCAGCATTTGGTGGTTTAGTAGAAAATTTGGGCATCAAGTAACTTCTACAGTTCTCTGTCTCCTTTCCCACATTGCCAGAAGTCCATCACCCAGCTGTCTGTATTTGCTTGAACCCAACCCTTCCAAATTCTTAGTCCCCAGCTGCTACACCCACCATACCCAAATCCTACATGATTTCTCTGCCTTTAGATGGCCCTCCTATTTCCTGCCCAGAGTCATGACCAATGTCCCCACAATGGCACAGAGTATGGTGCATCTCTTGGTCTAGGCTCCCTGGGTAAATCAAGTCTTGTCTTTATCATAATCCCATTTGGCAGAAACTCCATCTTCTGCCTGTGCTTTCAAGTTATGCTTCTACCAGATATGACTCTACACTATGACCATTTCTTTTCCTTGAAGAGGACAGAGTAGGGCTGGAGCGGTGGCTCAGTGGTTACGGTGCTTGCCCGGCATACACAAGTGCACAAGTTCAAACCCCAGCAACCCGCGTGCACAACTAAGTGTCAGAGCAACTAAAGCCATGTGAAAAACTCAATAAAAATTGATTCTCTCTCTCTCTCTCTCTCACTGTTCTTCTCTCTTAAAAAAAAAAAAGAAGAAGAAGAAGAGGACAGAGTGGAAACGTTCCCACCTTGCCATGATTCCATTGAAAGCCGAAGAAAGCCTTCAATGTTCTTCCAGGACACGTTGTGTTCTGGAAGGATAGGAAGGGGATGGATTTTTCCAACCTGTAATGCAATTACAGCTTCCTTCTTTTTCTAGTTTGGGTAGCTTTGAGATAAGCATTCCTACTAAAGCTTACTTCAGCTGCCCTTGTGGAATGATTTACAGCCTTCTAGGAAGATGTTTACCCATCTACATGCCTTGTGTGTGTGTAAGTGCACATTTTCACCTAATATCTGAAATCCTACAGCTGGAGCTTACTTTGAATGTTTTAAGGAGTTTGCTTTTAATTTACAAATGATCATAGGAGATGTAGAAATTTAAGCCTCTTTAGTACAACAGCAGTCAAAATTGAAGTTTCATCTCAAAAAGCATCATGACAGTTACCAGATTCTGAAGAAGATGTGACAAGAAAGCCTGTGTGAAGGTTTTAGAAAGGAAGATTTTCCTTGTAGATAGAAGGGACATGTGAGAAGTTGCCTTAATCCAAATGAACTACCAAGGACAAAGAAACGGGTACATTACTCCCTTGGGTCTTTCCCCAAAGAACCTAAAGGTTGCATTGGGAAGCTGGAGGTGAATTTGGATCCCAGGACCTGCAGAATGAATTGCAATGGATCACTAAGTAGAATGAACTCCATCTGGAGTCAGAGGAACTTCAGGAGAGCGGTCCCATTGCTAAGAGTCTCCAAAGAACCCTTCAGTCCCCATTGAGGGTTGACTTTTACCATCTGTCAGACCCAGAACGTGGAAAGCCACCCAGCCTAATAACAGAAACTGTCTCTCCTTTTCCCTCAGTCTTTCCTGAAGCTAAAATGAACTGACGTAACAACTACCGAGAAAAGAAGGTAATTAAAAAAAAATGGAGGAACAATTCTTTTGTGATGGAACAGGCAACTACTAACTATAAGTTTTCAATTTGAAAAGGGAAATAAAGTTTTAACTTTGGAAGAAAATTGAAGTGTTGATTAATACCTTCCACTGAGCACTGTTTCATTATTGAATCAAGACTGTATTTGAGAGTAAGCATAACATTCACAGGATCTGAGCAGTTCTAGCCAGAGAGAAAAACTCTGGTCTCAATGAAAAAGGTTTAAATTGATGGTAAGATATGAAAGTAAAGTTGTACTTCGATATGTTAAAAATTTTGTTTGTTCAACATAGTTTTATCACTCTGTGTGGAATAGATTTACCTCAAACATCTCCAATGGGGTGATTCTTTTTTTTTTTTTTTAAAGAAAGAGGGACAGTGAGAGAGAATCAATTTTTTATCTAGTTTTTCATGTTTCCTTTTATGTGTACATGTTGCTGGGGTTTGAACCCATGTACTTGCACATGCCAAGCAAGCGCTGTAACCTCAGAGCCACCACTCTGACCCTCCAGTGGTGTGATTCTAAGGTCAATGAGGGAGAATAAGAAGTTCAGAAGGGAGAGAATACAGTAAAGAACATCTGACAAGCAGGAACAGGAGCTACAGAAAAAAAACTGGGTGCATTGGAAAAGCAATGAAAGGAAAAATTAGGTAAAGTGAATTAGGAACATGCAATCCTCCATTAGGTTAATTTTGAGATTTTCAGGTATCCTATAAAAGCCATACCACTGCAATAGAAATTACTCTTCATGGGAAATGCATAATATGTTGAAAAACAAGCTGAATCTTGATTTAAATACACTGTGATATCATTTGATTCTGTAGGAAATTCCCAACTGTTTAACTTTTCACACCTACTGGGAAATTCATCAGGGATGAGCCACTTGTTTCTGCCAGAGAAAGGTCAAGAATTGCCTTGGGCATGATTTCGTAGCCTTCCCATCTCCACTTGCTTATCTCCTCAGAAGGCTGAGGGTGTTGTCATTAGGAACACCACATCCATAGAGGCTTTGACAGAGGGTGATCCTAAGCAAATGAAAATGGATCTTTATCTGTCTAACTGGTAAGTGCTTTCACTTCCCCCTAAAAATGCAAGAGTATTTAAATTAAAATGCCTTCCCCCAAAAGCCATGGCAGAGCCACATAGCCCTCCCCAGAGGAACCCACATCAAAAGCTCCTTGACAGCAAGGACCACCTTTCCTTTTCCTTCAACAGCTTTTAAAGGCATAGCAGACATATAGTAAATATGCATATTTCAGAAGTGCCTTTGATAAGTTTTATCTCGTGTACACACCCATGAAGTCAGATCAATAATTAACTCATCTATAATCCCTGCAAATTTCCTTTTGCCCCTTTGTAGTTTCTTCCTTCTACTCTTCTTTGCCTCTATCAAATACAGGCACCAACAGATGGAGGTTCAGTCCCCACAGAGGAGTTGGCATTTTCTAGGATTTTCTATAAATGGGATCAAATGGTTAGATCCTCCATTAGTTATTTTGTGATTGATCCTTGTTGGTATGATATCAGTAGTTCACTCCTTTTTCTTCCTAAATGATATTTCTCTGTTTGGGTAGACCATGTTTTGTTTACTGTTTCCCCTTAATGAACATTGGAGTTTTTTTCCCAGTTAGCAATTACTCTAGATGAAGCTGACAGGAAAGCTCATGTATGAGCTTTTATACAGAAACACATTTATTTTTCTTGGATATCTATGTAGGAGTGGAATGACTAAGTCCTGTGGTAGATGTATGTTTAACTCTTTAAGAAATCTCTAGGATGTTTTCCAAAGCAATTGTGCCATTTTATATTCTTACCAGGGGTGCGTGAGAGTTATAGTAGCTCCTCTTCTACTCCAGCTCTTGGTGTGGTTAGTCTTTTTCGTTGTATCCAGGCTGTAGATATTTAGTGCTATCTCATTAGGGTTGTAGTATGTGTTTCCCTTCAGAACAATAATGTGCCCTCTTTTCATGTAGTGGTTACTATCTACATATCTTCCTTAGTGTTGTTTCTTTTAAATTTTTTCCATCCATCACTTTTGTAATTGTTTTTTTTTTTCTTCTTCTTGCACTTTGAGGTTTATTTTTATACTGGAGACCAACACTCTCAAACACATGATTTACAAACATTTTTAATCACTGAATGAGAAGATGTTCTTAATTTTGAGAAATTCAATTTTTTTTCTTTTATAGATCATGACTTTGGTGCTTTATCTGAGACATTCTTTTAAAAAATTTTAAAATTCTATGTTTTTCCTAGAATTTTTATAATTTTGGATTATAAATTAAAATCTATTGTCCACTTTAAGCTAAAATATTCCGTATGGTGTGAAATATAAAATTCTTTTTCTTCTTTTCTTTTCCTTCCTTTCTGCTTACGTACACGTAAATCCAGTTGTTCCAGCTTAGATGAACCTTTCTTTACTGAATTTATTTTGCACTGGCATTGAAAAGCAATTGGCTACATAGGTGGGGGGCTATCTTAGGACTCTCTCTCTCTCTCTCTCTCTCTTTTTAAAGAGAAGGACAGTGAGAGAGAGAGACAGAGAATTAATTTTTATTGAGTTTTTCACTTGGCTTTCGTTGCTCTGACACTTAGTTGTGTACATGGGTGCTGGGATTTGAACCCGTGTACTTGTGCATGCCGAGCAAGCACAATAACCGCCGAGCCACCGCTCCAGCCCCTATTTCAGTTTTTGTTGTATGTAGAAATCAAATATACTTTCACCTTGCTGTACTCACATATGACTTCTAGTAACTTTTATTACAGATTGTCAGAATCATACATAAATGGTCATGTAAGTTGAGAACAGTGAGGGTTTTTTTTTTCCTCTTTCTTTTTTTTCCTTTATATTTTGGATATCTTTTATTTATTTAATTTTCTTGACTTAATGCTTTGGACTTAATGTAGTGGTGAATGGATTGGTAAAAGTAGACATCCTTGACTAGTTCTTACCATAATAAACATGGGTATGAAGGTACATTAGTTGTAGGCTGACTTCAGTTCCCTCAAATATATACCCAGGTCTGGTATTGTTAAATCACACAGTGGTTCTACTTTTAGTTCTTTAAGACGTTCCATATTGTTTTCCAGGTAGTCATACTAATTTACATCTCCACCAATAATTTGTAATGGCTCCTCCCCCCCCCCCCCCCACCCTTGGCCTTGCCAGGGGATATTATTCTCTGTGTCGGTTTTGGGTTTGGCGGGGTGGTTGTCTGTTTGTTTTGGGCTTTTCTTTGGTTTCTGGTTTTGTTTTTTTCTTGATGTTGGCCATTCTGAATGGGGTGGAATGGAATTTCACTGTAGTTTTGATTTGCATTTCCCTGATGGGTAACAATAAATCTGTGAAAAATGCCTACGATCTTTAGTAGATTTCACAGATTTATTGGCTATTTGAACTTCTGAGAAATGCCTGTGTAGATCTTTATCCCACTTATTGATTGATTTACTTGTTCTTTAACTTTGTTGAGTTCTTTATATATTAGTGATATTAGTTCCCTGTCAAATGTGCAGTTGGTGAGGTTTCTTCCTATTCTGTAGGTTGTCTCTTCACTCTGCTGTTAATTTCCTTGCATTGTAGAAGCTTTTTAATTTGACGTAATTCCATTTATCAATTCTCACTTTTACTGCCTGAGCCGTTGAGTCCTGTTCAGGAAATTTTCACCTATGCCTGTATCTTGGAAGCTTTTCCCTATGTTTTCTTTTAGTTGCTTCAAAGTTTCAGGTTGTATATTATGGTCTTGGATCACTTTTGAGCTAATTTTTGTAGAGGGGAAAGACAGTTTAAGTCTTTGACATGTCAATACCGGTTTGCCATACCATTTGTTGAAGACTTTCTTTCCTCTCATTGACTCATTGCCAAGCCTCAGACGGTTGTACATGCATGGATTTATTTCTGGATCCTCTGTTCTATTCCACTGGTCTATGTGTCTACTTTTAAGCCAAGATCATGCTGTTTGGGTCAGTGTGGCTCTGCAATGTGCTCTGACACTCAGTATGTCTTCAGCATTGGTTTTAGCTCAGGATTGGTATTTGTTCTTTAGTACCTCTGCTTTTGCCCTATTTTAAAATTACTTTATTATATATATCATTAGCTATGGCTCCTTGTTATGTCATTTTAGTGGTAGTTTTTGGGTTTATAGGATGCATCTTCAAAATATTGTAGTACACTTTCCAGTGATATAATGCCACTTCTTGTTTAATCTGAGATATGACAGTATTTTCCATTTTCCTCCTCTTAAACTTGGTACTGTTTCTGACATATTACTTCAGTGTAT
Organism: Aplodontia rufa; assembly: GCA_004027875.1. Lineage (NCBI taxonomy): Eukaryota > Metazoa > Chordata > Mammalia > Rodentia > Aplodontiidae > Aplodontia > Aplodontia rufa. Next base: position 30,187 of record PVKS010001889.1, on the reverse strand, counting down.
GTTAGAAACCCACAGTGACTTTCATGCTTTCATTGACACAGATCTTTTAAAATCATTTGAATAATTATGAGGAATTATTGGCATTTACCGTGCAGTTCCAGTTTTGGTGCTCTTTGCTTAGACTGAGATTTCCATCTGGGATCAGGTTCTTTCTGTCTGAAGAATTTCCTTCAGCATTTCTTGAGGTTTAGGTTTTCTGGCGATAGACTCTTTCAGCTTTTGAATATTTTATCTCACCTTGCTTTATTTTGCTTCATTTTGTACATCCTTTTTAAAGGCTCAGAGGCACAGGCACATTGAAAAACCTACAATCAGCATGGTTGCTTCAACAAAGGGCTTGTGGGAGAAAAGTCAAAGATGAGGTTTAGAAAAGGATAAAGGAATTACATAAAGAAAGATCTTGAATATGATTCTAAGGAATTTAGGCCTTATAATGGACAAAGCAAAGGACCCTTAAAGGCTTTTAAGTGAAGGTGTGCTGTGATCAAACTGGATCGTTGCATTAATCTGTCTGAAGAAAGTAGGAGGGAAATTAGCAGGGGTCAGCAAAATAGACCCATGGACCAAACCAGGTCCACTACTTGCTTTTTGGATTTCTTTTTGTAAACAAATTGCTATGCAAACCAGTCATACTTATTATTTACATATTCTCTATGGCTACGTTGTTCCTACAATGACAGAGTTGAGTAGCTGCAACAGAGACCATGTGTCCTATAGCAATTAAAGTCATTCCTATTGAACCTTTTGCAGAGTAAGTTTGCCAATCCTGAGACTAAAGTGAATCAATAATGGTTTTCAAAAATAATTGGAAATGTTCTAGCTATAATTCTAGTAAGACAAGGTTAAGAGCCTGACATTTAGAGATTCTCCAAAGGCTGGTCCCATTGGACCACAATTTTCACCATTGCCTTCGGCATTAAATCAAAACCATCAGCATTCTGTGAACCACCCACTGGTCTCCGTGGGTAAAGTGCACAGGCACTGGAAATGCCTCCTTCATTCAACAGTGCCTTTCCGGAGGCATGCGCTGCTTGCATCTGCTGGTAAGTGAGCCTGGAGCATGCTCTCCCACCAACATCGTGGCTCATAAAGTAAGTCTTCATCTTCTACTAGAGTTCAGTATCAACTGTAAGCATTATAAAGTTACTGAGCCATGTCCACTCCTTGAGCAGGACCCAGTGTGGATTCCCCATCTGCGCATAAACATTTTGTCCAACTGTCAGCAGAATCTTCCTGCCCATCCACTGTAATATTTCCCTTCTTTGATATAAAGTCAAAAAAGTCATGTGATCAAGGAGTTTTGCCAACAGCTTGTTGTGTTTTCTTCTAACCATAATATTTGTCACTTTGCAGATGGCTTTATTTGGCAATGTGTGATTGGCAAATGGCTTTGCAATAAAGGAAAGAGTAACTTTTGGTAATGTTCTATTTTAGCAGAGCAATTCATCAGTTTCATGCTGGACAAATAGAATTGTTTAACCAGGAAGGTTACTGAGATTCTGGAAGTGGCATAAATATCTTCATAGCTTTACCTAACTATCTGAGCACATTTTACAATTGATAATATCTCAAGAATCAGAACGGTCTCTAGTTAGTCAAACAAAACCAAATTTTCAGACATTGTGTGTCACACTTTTTATGCCCAGTTTTATTTTTCACTTCTTTCAAAGACATCTGTCATGGGATTCAGACTCTTGTTCCTTTACAAGCAGGTTTATACTTTATAACTTCATTAGACCATTGTCTAATATTTCAAACAATGATTTTATTCTGAATATAGCTATCTCATTTTCAGGACTTCTTTTCTTCAGGAGGCCATTTTTGAGCTGTTGATAATTTTTAAAAACAGGGATGTAACATTTAATATATAAAATTACAGATTTAGCTTATATGAAATGAAGTCTATAATGATATGAAAAAAATTTAACCAAAGTAAGCTGTTCTCTGATAAATACACAGCTGACATGAACTGCCAATCATATTTTTGCAGTATATCCAGAGCATTTAAAAAGTAAAAATTGTTAAGTGCTGGGATTTTTATGATTATTTTAATCAGTACTCTTTTCTATTTTCTGAAGTATGCGTGAAAATAATTGAACAATACTATTATTTTCCCCTAAACCATCAAACTCCCTTTGGACCACTTGATCAACTGGCCATTCTTTGAGTATTTATTTAAGTCATTTAGAAAAGCTACATAAAAGCATATTAAATCCTGGATAAACTGCAAGTATTTCAAAACCAATTAAAAGAATGTATAAAAATTGTAATATGTAAAGTATGGTGAAAATTTAGTGTAATGAGGAAGTAAAATGAAATAAATCAATAAAGTTAATTTATGTAGCATTATTTATGTTTTATCTCTTTATTTTGTGTTCCATTCCATGGGAGATTTAAAGAAGACTACATAAACATCTGTGATACAAAAGGATGAGATAAATAACTGAAAGAATCCAATTCAAGGGAAAATCTGATTAGGGAAAAAATTCCTTAGAAGAATTAGCATGCAAAAATGCATGCTAAGAATTCCTATGGAGCTCCAGAACCTGGTCATGAATTTGGCTCAAATTTCCTGGTAGCTAAAGCAAAATCATGATATTATTGATCTGGAAAAAAAAATTGCTACCAAATTATCCAGTGTCCCAGTGAGGAAGCCAGAGCTTCTTTCTCATTGAAGTCCCATTGATAAAAAAATTCCTTCTACAGTCTCTCCCAACAATTGAGCTATTTTACTCTTCATTTGTTGCCTAACACAATATCACATATAATAAATGTCAAATTAGTCATTCCTCTGTTATTACTCTTCTTAATTTGTTAGTTCTTAATTTTTTTACTCAATTTGAAGCCATTTTAAGTCTCCCAAAGTACATATGTAAGGAACGATAATCTCTTTTTATTCTTATTATTGAAAAATGTGTTTTCATACTCAAATAAATTTGAGAACAGAAATAAAAATGCTCATAATGACTATTTTTATACAATGAGATTAAAGTTATGGTGATAGTTTTAAATACCCTGCACCTTTCATAATCTTAAAGAATTAAAAGAGAATACATCCATCAAGTTTTTCAATAATGCTATCCCAAAATAGCATAGGCCACTCATGAAATTATGTCCAAAGGGCTTAAGCTAATGCCTTTGATGGAAAGCTCTGCTTGTGAACTTCAAATGCAGTTTTTTTTAATTACTGTATTATAGTTTTTCATCATATTTTCATCTTGACCTAATTATAAAAGCATGGAATATAATTTGCTCCAATTCATTCCCCAGTGCTTCTCTTTTCTCTCCCCTCTTTCCTCCCCCTTTCCCTTTACTCTATTATACTGGCCTTTTCTTCTATTTATTTATAGATTTTGGAACTCAAGGTATTAACAGATATACATAAAGGTGGGTTCCTGTGGTATATTCATATATGTACGTAGACTAGTTTGGTCCGTTTTATTCCACCATTCCAACATCTTCCTGTTCCTTCTCCTCCCCCTCAGTCCCCTTGATCTACACCAATGATCTCTCTTCTAGTTCCATGGGACTCCCAATGTCTTTTCCCCTGCTTATATTGCTCTAGTTTCTGCATATTAGAGAAAGCATCCTTCTTTTGACTTTCTGGTCTGGCTTATTTCACTTAGCATGATGTTCTCCATTTCCATCCATTTACCAACAAATGACGTAATTTCACTCTTCTTTACAGCTGAGTAAAACTCCATTGTGTATGAATATCACATAAAGACATCATAATCTTTAAAAAATTATGTACCTTTGGTGTGCCGGCAGGAGAGAAATCATGAAACAGTGATACTTTCCTTTTAATCTTCAATTACTTTCTACTTACAGCCATTTCTCTTCCAATGTATGAACATGCAATATTTCCTTGAAATGGTAAATATTTAGTATTTCTTTGCAGGAATGAATTGTAGCAAAACAAAATTTTGAAGAAGATGTGATTGTTAAGATTTTGTTTTAAACCTCAGATGTACTAAAATAGTCTGATTAACTGGGAGCGGTGTCACACTCCTATACTATAATCCCAGCGACTCAGGAGGCTGAGTCAGGAGGACCATAAGTTCAAAGGCAGCCACAGCAATTTAGCAAAACTCTTTCTCAAAAAAAAAAAAAAAATTAAAAAGAGCTGGGGATATGGCTCAGTCATTAAGTGCTTCTGGGTTCAATCTGTGCTACAAAAAAAAAAAGTGTCAATCAAAAAATCAAAATCTGATCAATTCAATTAATAATTTCATATCCAGGCCTCAAGAACCACTTGCTTTTTGGCAATATCTACTTCATCATCACCTTTAGGTACAATTAAAGAAAAAACACTAAAAAAATCTAACACATGGTACAATACTAAAATAAAAGCAGATAAAGAATATACTCACTGATTTCCAATAGTTAATAATTTGATCAGAGAAAGCATAGAATATATTAATTGTAATGAAGTAAAAAATGATTGAGTAGAAAATACCTGATGATCATTTAATCATAATTTCCAAGTGCCACTGAGTGTTTATGTCACAAAATGAAACCAATAGATGCAATAAAAAGTTTTTTCTTTCTGCATTTGAGACTCACTGGTTAGAAACGTTGGAACTAAAGGTGTCACCTATCAACACAGTGTCAACGTGGTGTCTGGCAGATCGGAGGTGAATACAGGAAGAACTGTAGCTCAGAGAGGTACACAGAAGTATGACATTATAAATTCTAGCATTAAACATGACTAGAGTGTATGTCTCACCTAAGTCACCATCAGCTGTATATATATATATGTCTTATGTAGCTTTGGGGAGGTTCGTAGTCCATTAATAGTTACACAAGTATATCATTAAATTCAAAACATTCCATAATGGATGTTTATAGGTGCACTATCTTTTTATATTAAGAATAAGAAGCAGTATGTTGATTATTAAGTAAATATTATAGCAAGTATAGCTTATACTTGAAGCTTATCACTCCCCAGGGAACAGATATTTAATTTGTGGTCATGATAATAACATCCTAATGAACTTCACATCTTTCAGGAGAGCTTAATAAACTTCAAAGAAGACAAAAGAAGAATGTATGAGTGAAAGTACATCCTTAGCCTTTCATTAGGCAAAATGAGCATGAGTCCCAGCCCAGCACGGCTTCCAAAGTTAGCACTCCCAACTACAAAGCAAATGTATGCAGAGAAATGTACAACAAAAGGCATAGCTTTTAAGCTCCGGTTGAGTTTCCACAAATGTTGCTTACAAAAGCCACCATTCTCTGTGTTAACAAAAAGTTGTGGATCCGTTCTTCACTAAATCCTCTTTTCTTGCATAATCCACCTTGTGCACTTTAGCTTGAGTATGTTTTATCTGATCTAATCCCAGGCTCATTCACTCCCAGATAGAAGCAACAGGATTATTTCACACTTAAACGAGGTTCAATTTTTATGTGATCCCTAAGAGGACACCTGGCTGATGCAGAATTTAAGCTAAAGATTAACCAGGTGCTCAAGGCACATAATGATTTCAGATATAATAACAGTTTATGATAGAAAGAATTACTATCAGACCATATCAAAAATGCATTTTAAAATATATATGGTAAAGTCCATACGAGTCTATTGTATAGATATTAAATGCGTGCAATGTTTACACACCTACATACATAAGAATATCCACTTCAGGAAAGGACTCTATTCTATTAAGAATTTTATAACCCGAAGAAAGTGTTCACATTTTCATTCATGTCTTTCTTTCATATTCAGCATAGCCACAGCTTAAAATGGGTTGAGTAGATGCCAGGCTTTGTGGATTAGCAAATTAGTCCTTGATTTTTTTCTTTTAATGCAGTGGACAAGAAACCTCAATAGAAAATAATCCAAGCCCCCATGAAGCTAGAAAACATGGATTAGTATGAAGTAAATCTGTCTTCCTTAGCTTTGCTCTGCAGAACCATTGTATTTTTACATTACTTTCTTTAAAGTATGCGTACATGCATGTTCGTGAACATGCATTTATTGTGGGCATATATATTTTACTTTGTTGAGTGTGTACACATGTACTTCATGTACATGTGAGAGGCTAGTTTGTCATTGCTAATGTGTGGAAGGCTTAAAGCCACTTTAAAATACAGTTTACAGATTCTAGATTCTGCCAGTGTCTCCATATTAAAAAAAGACAAAGCTAAAGTTATAAAAATATTCTTTAGACAATAAAATCTGCATAGAAATCTATACAATTTTCATTTGTTTGGATATATTTACTTATTTATTTTATTAACTGGTTCAGCGTTGCCTTACATAATGAAGGGATTCATTGATTCAGCTTCCTACAGGCATACAAACGGACAGAGTCGCATTAACCCGATCCTTGCCCAGGATTTACCCCCTTTCCCTGCCCCTCAATCTCATGACTCCTCTATATTTTTCCTCCAAGTTACGGAAATCAGTGACCATATACATGTAATTTAAACATTGAAATTACTAGATGTATACGCCTGCCTGGACATATTTGGGGTCCTTATGGGAGTCAAACCCACGCTACAATATTGAACAGCCCTGTTTACCCTCCCTCTGCTCCCTCTTTTTCTCCCTCCCCCTTCTTACTTATACTCCCCATAGCTTATGAGTTTTTTTGAGATTTAGTAGGTATATTAATTAACTGGTTAATTGACTAATTTTCATCCAATCTTAGATTTTACTCTAGCTTCCACCTATGAGAGAAAACATTCAACCCTAAAGTCTCTGGATTTGGCTGGTTTCACTCAGCATGATTTTTTCCATTTCCATCCATTTACCTGCAAAAACCCATGATATCTTCCTTCTAATAACTGAGCAGAACTCCATTGTGTGCATTTTGGGGTCCATTCATCCAGTGAGGGGCAAATCTAAGTTGTTTCCATAATTTTGCTATTGTAAATTGAGCTGTGATAAACGTTGATGTAACTGTATCTCTGTAATAAGCTGATTCTAGTTCTTCTGGGAAAATACCCAGGAGTGAGATAGCTGGATCTTAAGGTGGTTCAACCATCTAATTGTTTGAGGAGTTTCCACATTGCTTTTTAGAGGGGTTGTAGCGGTTTACAATCCCATCAACAATGTGTTAGTGTTTCTTTCTCCCCACAACCTCTCTAGCATCTGTTTTTGTTCATACTCTGCGTTTTTGCCAATCTGACTGGAGTGAGGTGGAATCTCAGTGCAGTTTTGATTTGCTTTTCCCTTATGTCTAGTGATGTAGAACACTTTCTCGTATATCTTTTGGCTTTTTGAACTTCTTCTGTTGAGCAGTTTCTATTTAGTTCAAGAGCCCATTTATTGATTTTGGTGTAAAAGTTTTTTGAGTTCTTTATATATTCTGAATATTAGCCCCCTGTGGGAGAGGTAGCAGGCCATGATTTTCTCCCATTCTGTAGGTTCTCTCTTGACACTCTTGACGAATTCCTTAGTTGTGCAGAAACTTTTCTGTTTAATGGGATGCCACTCAGTGATTCTTGGTTTTAGTTCTTAAGCTTTGGGAGTCTTGTTAAGGGAGAAGGAGCCCTACACCAATATGGTGGAGTGTAATCCTAACTGTGTGATATTCAACAAACAGGGCAAAAATATACCTTGGAGGAAAGACAGCCTATTCAAACAATGGAGCCGGACAAACTGGACAGCCATATACAGACAACTGAAATTAGATCCTTATCTCTCACCCTCCACAAACATCAAATCGAAATGGATCAAAGAATTAGGAATTAAACTAGCAACTATACAATGATTAGAAGACATAATAGGATCAACACTGTATAGATATATTTAAAAGGAACTTTCACAAACATTTTTTAAAAAAAGATACCACTGAATTACATAATGTAGAGTACCCACTGATTTTTACATAGGGCATAGTGAAATGGCATTTGAATTGTTGAGAAAGATGGAAAGTGTAACACCATCAATTTTTTTATATTTTAATATATCAAAATTTATTGAGTAAATGTATTTATACAAGAAACTGAAAAGCCAATCCACCCAGAAATAATGTAGATCAAAATGCTACCATTTAAATATCACTGGCAGAAGCCTCATTTTTTTAAAAGAGAGATGGACAGTGAGAGAGAAACAATTTTTTATTTGTTTTTATTAGTGCATTATAGTTTTACATAATGTTGGGATTAGTTGTCACATATTTCTAGATGCACATAACTCACCAATACAATTTGTTCAATATAACACCCCCCACATTCCTCCCTCCCTCCTCCCATCCCCTGATCCCTGGACTTTCTTCTGGGTCCTATATTGTTCCTAAAAAGCCCAGTTTTTATTGAGTTTTTCATGTGGCTTTCATTGCTCCAAGACTCTGTTGTGTACGTGGTGCTGGAGTTCAAACCCAAGTACTTGCACATGCCGAGCAAGCACCATAACCACCGACCCACGGCTTCAGTCCCCAGAAGCCTCATTTTAAACTACTAAAACTTCCCCATTTCCCTGATACTCAGTTTCTTTATCCACAAAATGGGGAAGTTGGATTATTTATTAGATTCCCTTTTTACTCTAAAATTGCTCTCAAATAGAAAGATCCATGTAAATTATTAAAGAAAAAATATGTTGTAGATAATATTATTTATATGATATATCAATTAACAAGGCTCCTAGGAACAAATAAATTTCGAAGCAGAGTTAACAGTGACGTGAAAATAATTCAAACAAATCACTTGAAGCTGTGTTTCTGTAATCTTCCAGCTCTGCAGGCTTTTGTGCAGGAAGCTGAGCCTGAGCGGAGAGATAGATATGCAGAGAACTAACAATGACAATGGCATCTTCCAGAACAGTGTTCAAGTTCAAACCAGGCACCAGCATGCAAACACTTGCCTGATTGGAAGTTCTTACCTTGAGTTTGTAAATTTCATTTTTGAAATAAAGGAAAATTTAATAAGAAAAAATGAATAAAAAAGACTAAGTTCATGTTGCCAATGCTGTTTAATTATCCGTTTTTATTAAATCATTATCCTCTTTTTAATGACATATTGTGGCATAAATCACAATTCTTTTGTAATTATTTAAACCCTTCATTGAATATCCTAATTTTGTTTATTAGTGTTTTTAAGCTTTTTTTTAGTATTTCTTAGTAACATAAGAAAATGAAACAAAGCAAAAAAAATTTAAGGTAACAAAAAAGTTTATATTTTACTAGTGTTGCCAGGTAAAAATATAGGGTCTCAATTAAATTTGATTCCTAGATAAACAAAATTTATTGAACTGGATGTCCTGGCTTTTATTTCTAAATTAGACAAACTTAGTTTTCACAGTCAGCGTTGTTTTAGTTTCTTATTGCTGCTGTGATGAATTACAACAAACATAGACTTTAAAACTACGCACATTTCTTCTCTCATAGTTCTGGAAGTCAGAATGAAGGCATTGGCGGTGCTATGCTTGAGGCTCCGGGGACCATATGTCTCCTTACCTCTTGTGGCATCTAGAGGAAGCCTGCTTTCCTGGGTTCCTGGATCCTATGTCCAGCTTCAAAGCCAGCAGCATTTCTTGTCCTCCCTGACCTTCTGTGTCCCTCTTATAAAGATCCCTGGGACAGGATTGCGCCCACCCAGATAATTTGAGATAATCTTCCTACTTGAAGACCCTTAATTTAATCCCATGTCCAAGTTCCTTCTGAATGTTAGGTGACACATATCTATAGCTTCAGGGATCAGAACAGGGACACTGTGTATGTGGTAGGGCATTATTTTAGCACAAGCAGTGTCTTGAACTTGCTAAAATGTTTTGTCATTTTCTATGCTAACTGCTGTTTCTTATACCCAATCCTTCTTCACTGGTTTATTTTCCTCTTGTAGAATTGAGTGTTTTAGTATTTCTTTTGGCAAGGGTCTGTAGGCTATAAAATCTCTTCATCTTCAGGTTTCAGAAAATGTGTGTAATGGATGCTCATACTTGCACTTGACCGTGGTGTGAGTTTACTCTGGGGAACCCAGCTCTTCCCTTAGCAACTCTTGGGAAAGAATAGGGTCAGAGCTGAACAATGAGAGCACCACATTTTCCCTCTTAGATAGGTATCCTGTCAGTGACAAAATGATGCAGTGGTGTTTCTGATGGGTTTAGTCAAAGAGAAGTTTCCTAGAGGGCCTTCAACCAAAGATGGCTGGTATTCTGAGAAGAAAAGCAATCTGGTAAAATAGCTGGTACCAGAGAAAAAAGTAAAAAAATGGGGAAAAAATTTTGCAATGACACTGTGCCCTTGGTTCAAGCAGTGTGTGAAGTCATCTTTCCCCCCAGACTTTTAAATTATCTGAGCCAACAAATTTTCTTCTCTAAGTTAGTTTTGCCTAAGTTTCGGATGACTTGAAATTTAAAACAAACCCTATGGACATATTAACATTATTATTTATAAACTGATGCATTTTATAATATATTGTAATAACTGTATGCTTTTTTATGTGAAGGAAAAAAATTAAACCCTATGGTTAACAAAACTATTAATATTGGTTTAGAGATCCATAGAGCTGATTTTTTTTTCTAGTATGGACACAGTTCTAAAAAGCTTGCAACATAAGTGAAAAAATAATTTTAATCAAGGGAGGAATCAGCTTCCTCTCAGGAGACCACAGAGCTCACCATGGTCCCATCCGCCATGTGCAATTTGGCCACCATTCACTCCTAGGAAAGACTCTAACCTACTCCTCTTCACCCAGCCAGGAGAACTGTGGGAGAGAAAGAAAACACTTCCAAAATGTGGTGTGGTTTTGAGCAGGCCACATCACCTTGGAAGCCTGAGTTTTCTGTTCTCTCTTTTGCTGAGTTGCTCACAGGGATCTTTCTGGGAGCAGTTTGCGAATTGTGAAGAGCCACTCACTGGACATCTGGTGATGCATGAATAAGATCAGAAGTCCTTCAAGACTGTCATTTCTCTGTTAAAAATGACTCCAAATGTCTTAGGAAATACATTCTGCTGGTACCACATAAAGCACTTGAGAAGTTTGATGGTGGCTGGGACACACAGGTGCTGAGCATCTGCTCTGATTGAATGGATTCCCATTTGGATTGCTCAGTGGCCATGACACACTGAATGTTGGATGTGTGTGGTGTCACAGTAGCATGAAGGCAAGTCAGCACAAAGACCATGGCTTCCATGAGATTATATTCTCTGCCATTAACTAATAATATTCCTATTGGCACGATCAATGGCTGTAACAGCATACTTACCGTATATAAGTAGGGTTTAGCACAGATTTGTAAGCACATGGAGGGAAAATGTTGGGATGTTAAAGTCCATGTCATACACACACACACACACACACACACACACACACACAGCATTTATAAAATCTCCTTCATGCATTTGTAAAACACTTAGATATTTTGTGTACCTATACTCTATAGATGTACATATATAAGCACATAAATACACATATTTTTTACCGCATGATCTACTGAATGATTGCTTTCACAGAAGAAAAAATAGCACAGATAAAAGGAAAGTGAAAATAAAATTTGCAGACACAGTAATGTAATTATATTAGCATTAACAATATGTAATATTAAATACAAGAGTTTCATATTTTGTTAGCTTACGGAGACCAGCATACCCAAGAGAGATTTAATTAAGTTTCCAAACTGTCAGTTTATTTAGTAAGCACATTTAAGAGGGTAAATCCTTCACTTTTAAATACAATTTAGAAATCCCACCCTGATGCTACATACGGTTATGATTGTTCATCAGATATCTACAATTTACAGGTCCTATATTTAGATTAGGTGATATTTTCTTATAAGTCAAAAATAATCAATTCACATATATCCATTAAGGGTCAATATACAGACCTATAAATATCGTTTTTCTTATTAAAATTAGCAAAATATGTCACAGGAAACCATGCAAACACAATCTTAAAATTTACACATTTTCACAAGCCAGAGAGAAAAATATTGATAACAATTTCATATCTCATTGTCTCACATAGACACACATGTATACTTGTGTTTATATTATGCACATGTATTTGTGTGTGCATGTATACACAGACACACAGTTTTTCCCAGGGTGTTAATATTTTTGCCCTGCTAAACTTGAAAGAAAGCAGAAGACTTTACCTTTGAGAACTGACAACTCTATTCAGTTTGATAAAACTCACATTAAAACTTACCTAAGAGGGGTTGGGGATTTAGCTCAGTGGCAGAGTGCTTGCCTAGCATGCACAAGGCCCCAAGTTTGGTCCACAGCCCTGGGGGAAAAAAAACAAATAATAAAACAAACTTACCCAAGAAAGATGAAGTTACTACTGTGACATGAAAAGTTTGAGGTGTCAAGAAGTTAGCTTTCTGCAACAGCGATGTAGAAATCCACTTCCCGGAGTCCCTGTTGCCTCTCAGTGTATAATAACGGCAAGGTAGGCCAGACACTTGATCTGAAGAGGAAGCAAAACATTATTTATCCCTTTTGGGGAGAGACTTCCCATTGCCTCTTGGACCCTAGTTTTCCTCCTCTTTAATAGCACAACTTAAAACTTATTCAGGGAAGCACAGCACATGACCTGTTGTGAAATGTCATTGAAATCAGTTCCGGCCAGTGATATGTACGCAGATATGTATGGTTCTATCAAAAAAAAATGTTCATTGTGGGAATAAGAAGGTCCTTTCACCTCCTTTCTCCTTCTTTCTGAGTGGAATGGAAAGGTGAACACTGTGGTTCAAATATCCTGTTTGGATCCATAAGAGATCATTCTCAAGGTGACAGAGAAGCAAACTATAAACCCTGAGCCCCAACTCCAGCCATGGACAGCAGTGTCCTGAATTTTCTTACATGAGAGTAATCAACCATATTTTGCTCAATTCACTGTTATGTGGATGTTTACTGTTAGAGCAGGATTCGCTTCATAACTAATCAACTCTCACTGGCAAAGAGAAAATTAGTTAATTAAGGTGCAAAAGTGGTTTGGTAAGGGAGAGATAGCCAAGACACTGACAAATGACAGATTAAGGAGCAATGGGACCCACTGGGAAAGTTTAGTCTTGGTTTCTGGAAGTAGTGGTGTTCATTGCTGTGGCCTAAATGTTTGTTTCACTCCAGAACTCAAGGGTTGAAACCTGATACCCAGTGGGCCAGTGTGGAAGGTGTGGCTTTGGGGGGCAGACTCCTGAGGGCTGAGTCCTCACACCTGGAAGAAGTACCTTTGCCAAGAGGCCTAAAGGACACTAAGATTCTGAATCTGTCCGCACCTTAACCCTGAACCTATCATCCCTGACCTGTGGGTATCTTTTACCAGCCCTCCAGTTTATGGTATTCTTGTTATAGCAGATCAACTGGGATTAAGACACCCAGTTTCTAACTTAAAGTTTTTTACATTGTGATTTTTTTTATATTGCCAAGACTTCATTGAGATTTAGGCAAGTATAATGTTTATTATGTATCTATATTGTCAGATCATATTGATGCTACATATCACAATCTCTTTCCTTTAATCCTGCTATGACTCTATCCTATAAGAAACTGTGTCTACCAGCCTTTATGTAGATGTCTCTAGCAGTTTTGACTGTCTTAAGTCGCTTCTTGAGAAGATTCTTTGGGAAAGGTCATGGGAATTCATATCCTGGAGATCTGCCATGTTCCTAGCCATTTCTCTCTCCCCTCTACTCTGGTAGATAACTTTTGCTCTAACAAAAATTATTTGGTTTATATTTTCTTTCCTTGAATATCTTAATATGATACTTCATTTTCTTTGGTTTACCAAGTTGCTGTAGGAGGTTTTGATGATAATGTAATTTTATTTCACTTACAAGTTCCAATCATTCTGCTTAATTACCCATGGATCATTTCCTTTTACTTTACGTCCAGTGATTTTTAAAACAATTTATTTTGATATTAGCCTTTCTGGATTGATATTCTCTAAGTACACTTTTTCTAATGTGTGTGCTTCTTTGAGGAATAGTACAATGACTCATGGTTCTTAATACTGATCCTAACCCTGGCTTTCTTTTCGCTCTCCAGGGATTTCTACATTTTTTAGCTACCTTCAAGATTCATCTCCTTCATTCAAATTATTTTAATCCTCTTCTTCATTTCCTTCTGATTAAAAAAAAATCCTCCTTTTTATCTCCTAATTGTCCTATAGCATGATCTTACAGCTTTATTTACTTTTGTATTTCTACCAACTAAGCCATCATTTTAAAATGACTTTTTCTTTATGTTTCTCATTTTTCCTCAACTTCTGTCACTGATTTCTGATTCTAATTCATGGTTATTGCTGTTATTTTATGTTTGATAGCATTTTAGTAGATTCTTTTTTACATACTTTGAAATAGTTTATAATGGTTCTAATTCTTTTAAATGTGTCATTTTAGAATACTTTCATTGTCATTGGAAATGTCACGTTACGCCTTTTCATCTTTCTTATTGAAACTTTTTAAGGAATTTTCACCTTGATATTCTTTGTTGTATATTTTTATGAGAATTTAGTTTATCTCTGGCTTGAAAATGAGGCTTGGGGTAGATAGCTTTAGTAACTTCAAAGAGCTTTCCCTTGATGTAAACTAGAAATGTCTGTTAATGTTTGCTTCAAAACTGTGATTAGGGGGCTAGAGCGGTGGCTTGGCGTTTACAGCGCTTGCTCAGCATGCGCAAGTACAGGTGTTTAAACCCTAGCACCCAGGTGCAGAGCTAAATGTCAGAGCAATGAAAGCCATGCAAAAAACTCAATGAAGAAAAAAAAAGGTTGATTCTCTCTCTCACTGTCCTTCTGTCTTTAAAAAAGCGTGATTAATTAATAATTACTAGATAGGTTCTTGTGAGTATACTAATTTATTCAATATTTTAACCTTAAAATTACCTGATGAAAATTAGTGATCTAATGCAATTTTTGCCAGTATATATAAGGCTGTGATTGCTATTCTTGCATGTCAATATTGGTCCAGATCACTGTCAATGCATTCAAATTGTATACTATACTATATACTTACATATTGCCAATCAGAAAAAGTTAAGAGCTTTACCAGGTTTGGAAAAATTCAAAAGTATTTTCAACTCTCATCAATCATTGGTCAATTTCATGGTTTAGCAATTTTATTTTTGTTTAAAAGTAGATTTTTTGATGAAAAATAAAATTGAACTCCATCATATCTTATTAATAGTTTGCATTTCTTCTATTATGATACTTTTTTCCAGATGTTATCTTTATTATGAGTAAATTTCCACTACCATATATCCAGTTACAAAATGCACACTTGCTCCTTCATTTTGAGTAGCAATGACATTTCTTCAAAGTATCTTCTGATTATATTTTTTAATTAAGAAATTTATTTGTTGTACAATCAAAAATGCTTCCAATGAAATAATATGATATGTATATATTCTTAAAATTAGACTTAGCTCCCAGAGCCCACTATAATTTCCTACCCTTGCCCCTGCCCCTTGCCCCTCTCCCCCTTCTTTCCTAATACATCTCTATGAATTCCCTAGGTTGTGTGTTACGACGCCTTTGCTGGGTTTAGTATATGAGAGTTGACCACCTTTCAAACTGGCCAGGGTCTAGCTCTAGCCTCTGCAGATGAGTGAAGACATTCGACCCTTGACTCTCTGGGTAGGTTCACTTCACTCAAAATGATTTCTTCCATCGCCATCCATTTACCTTCAAAGGCTGCAATATCATTGTTTCTAATTGCTGAGTGGCATATATACACCACACAATGGTATATATACACCACAGTTTTTGAATCCATTCATCCAGTGTGGGGCATCTGGGTTGGTTCCATAATTAAGCTATTGTAAATTGAGCTGCTGTGAACATAGATTTTGCTGTGTCGCTGTAATGTGCTAATTCTAAATCCCCTGGAAAAAATACCCAGGTGAGGAATAGCTCCATCTTATGGTGGGTTCATCCCTAATTTTTTGAGGATTCTCCACACTACTTTCCAGAGGGGCTGTACCAGTCTGCAGTTCCACCACTGCAGTGTGCTAGTGTTCCTATCTCTCTGCAACCCCTCCGGCACCTATTATTGTTTATTTTCTTCATTTTTGCCAATCTGACTGGTGTGAGGTGAAGTCTTAATGTAATTTTGATTTACATTTCTCTGATTAACAGTGATTCAGAGCACTTTCTCATGTATCCATTGGTTTATTCACTGTCCACTGGTAAGAAGTTTCTATTTAGCTCTTTGGCCCATTTATTGATTGGGTTGTTAGTGTTTTTGATATTGAGGTTTTTGAGGATTTTGTAGATTCTGGATATGAGATCCCTGTCAGAATAATCACAGGCCATGATTCTCTCCCAATCTGTAGAGAGTATCTTGACAATTTTGATCATTTCCTTGGCAGTGCAAAAGCTTTTTAGCTTTACGTCATCCCACTCACTGGTTTTTGACTTTACTTCTTTCACTTTAGGAGACATGTTGATAAAGTCTTTACCTACTCTCGAATGCTGGAGTGTTGGACCTAATTTTTCTTCCAGTAGTTGCAAGGTAGCTGGTTTAATTCCCAGCCCCTTGATCCGTTTTGATTTGATTTTCATGCAAGGTGAAAGATAAGGGTCTAATTTCAACTTTCTGCAAGTGGCTGCCCAGTTTGTCCAGCACCATTTGTTGAATAGGCTGTCTCTTTTCCATGTTATATTTTGTCCCCCTTTGTCAAAAATCAGTTATTTAAAGATTTGTGTGTTTGTTTTAGGGTCTTCTATTACATTCCATTGGTCTTCTTTTCTATCTTGATACTAGTATCATGCTGTCTTTGTTACTACAGCTCTATAGTATAGTTTTAGATCTGGTATAGCAAAACCACCTGTTTCGTCTTTCTTGCTTAGTAATGTTTTGGCTATTCTGGGTTTCTTATTGTTCCAAATGAATTTGAGAATTATTTTTTCTGTATCTGTAAAGAATGACATTGGTATCTTGAGGGGGATCGTGTTGAATCTATATAGAGTTTTTGGCAGAATGGCCATTTTTATTATATTAATCCTTCCTAACCAAGAGCATGGAACATCTTTCCATCTTCTCAAGTCTTCTTTGATTTCATTCTTCAATGTCCTGTAATTTTCATTGTAGAGATTTTTTACTTCTCTTGTTAGGTTAATTCCCAAGTATTTTATTCTTTTCGAGGATATTGTGAATGGGACTGATTTCCTAATTTCTTATTCTGTTCTATTATTGCTAGTGTATAGGAAAGGTATTGATTTATGGATATTGATCTTGTAGCCTGCCACTTTGCAAAATCTGTTTATAAGTCCAAGCAGTTTACTGGTGGAGTTTTTTTGGATCTTACAGATATAGGATCATATCGTCAGCAAAAAGGGAGCGTTTGACTTCTTCTTTTCCTATTTTTATCCTTTGATATCTTTCTCTTGCCTAATTGCTCCAGCTAGGGTCTCAAGAACAATATTGAATAAAAGTGGTGGGAGCAGACAGCCTTGTCTTGTTCCCGAGTTCAGTGGAAATGCTTTCAGCTTTTCTCATTTCAGTATTATACTAGCTGAGGGTTTAGCATATATAGACTTTACATAGTTTAAAAATGTTCCTTTGATACTTATCTTTTCTAGAGTTTTGAGCATAAACAGGTGCTGAATTTTATCAAAGGTCTTTTCTGCTTCAATTGAGCTGATCATATGGCTTTTGTCCTTAATTTAAGTGATAAATTAAATTAATTGTTTTGTGTATGTTGAAACAGCCCTGCATACCTGGGATGAAATCCAGTTGATCATGATGAATTATCATCTTGGTAAGTTTTCACACATGGTTTGATAGAATTTTATTAAGGATTTTGAGGTCCAGGTTCATCAGGGATATTGGTCTGTGGTTTTCTTTTTTTGATGTGTCCTTTCTGAATTTTGGTATCAGAGTTATGGCTGCTTCATAAAAAGTGTTTGGGAGAGTTCCCTCCTTTTCAATTTCTTGGAATAACTTAATAAGGAGAGGTGTTCGTTCCTCCTCAAAAGTGTGGTAAAAATCAGCAGGGAAGCCATCAGGTCGTGGGCTTTTCTTCTTTGTAGACTTTTAATCATTGCATGGATTTCAGTGCCTGTACTGGGATGTTTAGGAATTCAATATCGACCTGTGTCAATTTAGGGATATTGTATGTGTCTAGAAATTTGTCCATTTTGTCCATATTATCTAATTTGGAGGAGTACAAATTTTAAAAATATGATCTTATAATTTGTTGAATATTTGATTGAACCCTTTTCATTGGAGATTTTATTGATTTGCTTCATTTCTCTTCTTCTTTTAGTGGGATTGGCTAGGGGTCTGTCTTATTTATTTTTTCAAAGTACCAGCTCTTTGTTTCATCAATTCTTCTTATTGTTTTTTGTTCTCAATTTCATTGATTTCAGCTCTGACATTGATTATTTCCTGTCTTCTTCTGCCTTTGAGGTTAGATTGCTCTTACCTTTTAAGGGCTTTGAGATGGAGCATAAGGTTATTTATTTGGGATTTCTCTTCATTTTTAATGTGGGCACTCAGTGCTATAAATTTTCCTCTTAGGAATGCTTTCATGCTGTCCCAGAGGTTTTGATATGTTGTATCTTCAATTCCATTCTCTTCCAAGAATTTTATGTTTTCAGCTCTCATGTCTTCTTGGATCCATTCTTCATTTAATATGGTATTATTCAATCTCCATGAATATGTGTGCTTTCTGTTATGATTTTTACTGTTTGCTAGGATCATGGCGTTATGGTCTGATAGGATACATGGAATATTATCTAATTTTTTATATTTGCTGAGATTTTCTTTGTGAACCAGAATATGATCTATTTTGGAAAAGGATCCATGTTCTGCAGAGAAAAAGGTGTATTCTGCTGATTTGGAGCGAAATATTCTATATATGTCTGTTAAGTACATTTGATTTATGGAGTTGTTTAGGCTGGATATTTCTTATTGATTTTTTTGTTTTGATGGTCTGTCTATTGGTGACAGAGAAGTGTTGAAGTCACCCAGTATTATTGTATTGAGGTCCACAAGTGCTTTTAGGTCATGAAGTAATTTATTCACATAGTTGGGAACACTGTTATTTGGTGAGTAAATGTTTATTATGGTTATTTCTTCTTGTTGTAGGGTTCCCTTTACTACTAAGTAGTGGCCTTCTTTATCTCTTCTGATTATTTATGTTTGAAATCTACTTTGTTGGATATAAGTATTGTGACACCGGCTTGCTTTCTTGGGCCGTACACATAGTAGATTTTTTTCCATCCTTTCACCCTTAATCCATGGATGTCATTGACTGTTTCGTGGGTTTCTTGTAAGCAGCATATTGTTGGCTTTTGTTTTTTGATACAGTCTGCTAGTCTGTATCTTTTGTGTGGTGCATTTAAACCATTCACATTCAGTGTTATAATAAAAGTGTGTATTTGGTTCATAGTAATTGTGTATTATTAGCAAGATCTGTGGCTGTCTTGATTGGTTATTGATAAGATGTGCTTTTACTGAATTTCCTCTGTTTGTGGGGTTTTGGTATTGATTACTTGTTCTTCTGCCTGGAGTTATCTTTGACAATTCTTTGTAAAGCTGGTTTTCTGTTCATGAATGCTGCCAGTTTGATCTTATCATGAGAAGTTCTTATTTCTCCCTCAAATTTGAAGCTGAGTTTTGCTGGGTATAGTATTCTTAGCTGCATGTTGTGGTCATTCAGATGTTGAAAGATTTCTTTCCAAGACCTTTTTGCCTCCAGAGACTGGGTTGAAAAGTCACAGATAATTCTTATTGGTTTGCCTCTGAATGTGATTTGGTGTTTCTCCCTCGCTGCTTTTAATATCGTTTCCTTGGTATCCCTGTTGTACATTTTGAGTATGATGTGTTGTGGTGAGTTTCTCCTTTGATTAGGCCTATTGGGTGTCCCATAAGCATCCTAGGATGAGCATACCTGATTCTATTTTTATATGAGAAAAGTTTTCTTTCACAATTTCCTTGAGGATGAACTCATACCATTCCTGCATGTTTCAATTTCTTCTTGAATTTCAATTACTCTTAAATTGTTTCTTCTCATTTCATCCCAGACATTTTAAAAATTCTGATCATGTTCTTTTAATTGTTTTTCTTTTTAGTCATCAGTGCACTCAAGCTTGGTCAATCCTTTCCTCATTGTCAGAAGTTCTTTCTTCAATAGCAGAGGTTCTATTTTCTACAGAAGTTAGTCTATTATTAAATTCTTCCATGGTCCCTCTCATGTCATTCTCTGCAGATTTTAGCTCTGATGCTTCCTTTTTGAGTATGTCTATTTCTTTAATGATAGAGTTTCTCAACTCTTAAGTTTTCTCATTTATTCCCTTCATTAGCTCTTCTTTTAGTTCACTGTTCCTTTTCATTATCAGATCATTAATAATTTGTTCTAGATTTTCCTCCTGGTCCCTGAATATGGACACCTTGCTAAGGGAGTTGCAGGTTTGAGGTGAATCTCTTCTAGCTTGATTCCTCATCTTTGAAGAGCTTCTTCTGGATTATTGAATTGGGTCCCCCTCAAGTAATGGAGATGTCCTGGAGGTTTTCTATCCATCACAGAGTCAAATGTGAAGCCTCCTCCCTTCAGCTTGCCATCTTCTCCTGCCTATTATGATTATGTTTAAAGTTACTTTATAAATTGCAAAATTAACCACTGACCACAACCCTAAATCTCTCAGACTTGTCTCAGTAAATGCCACTGGTGTGCCACCTGGTTCATATGCAATGACCCCTGACTGCATGGTGTCCCCCTCTCCATTATCATCTGCTTCTGATCTCTTCTCAAGGTCTCTAGATTATGCCTCTAAAATCAGTAATGTCAATGCACTCTTGTACATGGCCACAGCTTCCATGCTAATGGAAACTACTTAGTCTCTGAGCTTTCTGCTAGTTCTCAATCCCTTCTATACACTGCAGTCAAAGAGCTTTAACAGTATAGTTCTTCTTAATCCTTTATGTTTACAAAGACTTTTTCAAACACAAGCTGTCTTGTATGGTGTTCCCATTTTCAGAGAATAATCTCCATCATTCTTTACTAGAAATTCATAAACATTGGATTGCACTTTTTCCTTGATTCAAGAATTTACTTAAAAAGAAAACCTACCTAATGAAAGAGCCATTTTTGGTCTTTTTTACAATTAATTGTGGCTTCATTGTGCTGTTGTCTTTTAATGTTGTTTGTATTTCCATTTCTTGGATTATTTTTAGCTTATTGACATATTGCTAATTTTAATTGGTGTTTGTGTTCACTTGAAAATGAGGCATAGTCTCAGGCAAAGTGCTTATTACACAGACTCTAGCCTGTGGTTTTCAGGTCTTCTTTGCCCTCACTAACATTTTGTCCCCTTCATCTATCTAGATCTGAGAGAGGTGTGTTAAGGTTTCCTATTTTTAATGTATGTCTATTTCTCCTTTCATCTCCTATAGCTTTTGCTCTATGAAAGTTGCTACTGCTATTTGGTGAATAGATATTAATATCTTCACTGTGAATTGTAGTCTTTAGCATTATAGCATGTCCTACTTTATCTTGTTTAATTCTTCTTGGCCTGAATTCTACCTTGTTTTAGATCAAGGTCGTGGCCCCTGCTTTCTTTATACTTGGCTTTGCTTGGTATATTTTTGTCATTGCTTTTATCTTTACCCTTTTCGATTCACTTTATTTTAGGCATATCTTTTGCATACAGCATAAAATCAAATCTTGCTGTTTTTAGCTCATCGGAAAATGCATTTTTAAGCCCACAATCATGAATTGATCCAATTGATGCATTTGGTACCAATTCTGTAATAAGCGCACTGTGTTTTATAAGAGGGTATACCTGTGCATCTTCATTATTTTAGCTGTGTGCTTTGTCCTTTTCCCCCATGCTTCCTTTGTTGCTTTGGGAAAATCTGAACTATATTTAATGGCTATCTTTATACTAATACTTTTCTTTGTTCTGAAATCATTTTTTTCTATTATTGATATTAACATCAGCAGGTAACCATTTCTTTTCCTCTTTTGCCAATTAGAAGTATAACCTTAGTGTTACACTTTATTTGTTTTAAATACTTTTTCATTTCTAATATCAATGATCAATAAACAACTGTATTTTAATTTCCACTTATTCTAGGCTACCTCTTCATCTTGTCCTGTTTCTTCAAATTCAGAACCTATAATACTAATCCCATATTTTGTCTTATCTCCATCTTTTCATCACTAAATGCTAACCATCTGAAGCTTCACCAGAAGTTATACTTTCCTGAAACTTTTTCTGAGTTTGAAAGGGTTTATGGAAGTGATTTTCCTGCAAGCATTGCATATTTATAATTCATTGTAATCTTCACGTCAAAAGTTTGGCCAGTTATAAAAACCTTGGCTCACATTTCTTTCCTTCACTACTTTAGCAAGATTGTTTGATTGTTTTGTAACTTTTAAAAGATTGCTGCTGAGAAATTTGGTGCTACCCTCAATTTATTTCCTTTGTCATTTGATTTGTGTATGTGTGCACAGGGGGAGTAGGGAGTGTGGTTCTGAATTTCTGACGGCAATTCTTTCTGTTCTGTGCCTTGGAGTTGATTGCTGTGATTTCATGCACACGCAGAGCGTGAACTCTTAATAAAATCAATTGGCTTGTGTTTCTTCTTATTGAACTGTAATGTAAAGAATTTTTCTGTTTCCTGCTTCAATGTTCATCTTCAGGAAGAATTACTAAATACATTTTTGGTTACCTTTGCAAGTTTTCTTCACCAGCTTTTCCAATTCTTTTAAAATCTCTAAGTCTGATAAATGTTTGTTTTAGTTTTTAATTATTAGTTATTCATCTTACTTTGATTTACAGTGGTTTTCTGAGGCCTATTCTTTTATTTATTTTGTTTTCAGTACTAGGGATTGAACTCAGGATCGTTTTGCCACTAAGTTGCATCCACAGTATTTTTATTTCTTTATTTTCAAATAAGACCTTACTAAGTTGCTGAAGCTGGCCATATGGTCTTCCTGCTTCAGCCTCCTGAGTAGATGGGATTTTTCAGACATGTGCCACTGCATCCAGCTGTCATTCACTCTGATGTTTCTCTTATTTCAGTTTTATTTCTTATATCTTTCTGCTTGTTTTCTAATTCAGTTTGAGTATTTGTCATTCTTTTCCTCATATGGTCTATCTAGGTATATAATTTTTTATTTTGAATTTTTTAATCATGCAATTCTTTCAAAATTTCTACTATTTTCTTTATTTTACTTTGAAATATTATGCAGAGTTTCCATCTGTTTTGAGGCCACATTCCATGTTACTGGTGGTGTATTCTTGTTCATAGATATATCATGTTAATTTGTATTATATTTAGTTATAACTTTTATTTCTTTCTTATTTTAAAAGGCACATTTCCTAGGTTATTAGAAGGAGATCCCTCTAAATGGGAAGTGGATAACAGTGTGGCTTTACCTATCTAATGATTTAATGGCTTCTTCTTTCTGCTGTCACCAGAAAGACTCAAAATGCTATCTCAAAATTACAGCTGTAATTCTACACAAGAAGATTATCTGACTCCAGCCCTATACCCAGCCCTTAGACTCTATAAGCCTCAATTAGCCAAACAGCACTGTCAGGTTTAAACACTGCATTTTTCTGTTAAAGCACCTTTTGGAAACTTCTTCCATCGTACCTGCTCCCCATCTGATTCTTTGACCTTGTTTCCCACAGTTCTTTCTAGGCTGCCAGGTCTCTTATTTCTGTGTTCATGCATATTTGGGCTTCCCAGCCCTTTCAGAGCAAACCTCTGTCCTCTGAGGGTCAAAGGAGGCAGAGGGCGGAGTTACTGAGGCCCAAGTTTTCCAGCATCTGTGATCTCCCAGGTCCACACAAGGAGCTCCTTGGCTTACCTTCAGCCTGAGAGGGGGGGATACTCTGAGAATCCTCAGATCCATCCCTTCATTTCTGTTCAGACTAAGCTTCTTGGAAATATTCACTATGAATGTTCCTCCCTCTGCATTCATAAGGTATACCTGAATACTTTCTGACTCTCTGCTTCTCCCACCACACATCTGTTGATCTATGTAGGTCCCTCTGGTGATTTGGCCATGCCCACCTGTATTCTACTATTCCTTTACATTGATAACTTATATAGAGAGGAACAGGCTGCAAGTTCCAACTTCTCCACAGTTTAGAATTGGAAATAATTGGATAACAGCTACACAGCCAGGTGGGTGATTGAGAATACATACTGAGGTTCAATGCTAGACTGAGAGAGACTTGGAGAGACTTAGACGTTTTGATCACTGGAACAGAAGCAAGAGGGGGTTCATCTCTTCTGCACCTGCCCTTGTGCTCCCAGTGCAGAGCTGGAGTAGTGGGTGACATACAGAGAGAAAAAGAAATCCACACTGAAGAACTGCTTTGAAGGCAGTGGTAGAAGAGAGAATCAGGCTGAGTGGAGCTTATACAGGCTGAATTAGATTATAGGGAAACGGCATAGCTAGTGCATGCAGAGAAATGCTCTGCTACCCTCTGATAGTGAATGGAGAGCTGTGGTGCACTGCCAATTGATGAAGGTTACAAACGTACAAATTCCTACATCTTCCTCTCCTGCCTTCCTTTTTCCTGTTTATGTTTGTCCTGCTTTTTCTTTTTCCCTTTTTCCTTCTATAACTTAAAATTAATTTAACATTCTTTATCACCAAATTTTTCAGCCTTTTTATAGTATTACTTCCCCTTTCTGCTCTTTGGTTAGTGGAGTTGCAGAGAATAATTTCAATTAAGTTCTATTATGTGTTAGTATATGGTTTGCTTTCAAGCCATTCCTGTGACTGGTGGCTACTTTCTCTCAAGATGGTGCTAAAGGGGGCTGGAGCAGTGGCTCGATGGTTACGGCGCTTGCCCGGCATGCACAAGTACACGGGTTCAAACCCCAGCACCCACGTACACAACTAAGTGTCAGAGCAACAAAAGCCATGTGAAAAACTCAATAAAAATTGATAAAAAAAAAGATGGTGCTAAAGATTGAATACAACATTGGAAACAGGTGAACAGGTCATTTGATGCTGTCATATACACCTAGAGCACACAGTAAAGAAAAAGAAGATCACTTAAAATATCCTTACATAACACTGGATGAGACACCCATCCCAGTGGATGCATAAATTCAAAATAGCAACGATTCAGGAAATATTTTTAAAGACAAGATTATACAAGTCTTTCATAAGCTCATAACCCTTCAATAACTGAACCTGTATCTATCAAAGTAGAGGAAATTCGGGAAAAATAATTCAAAGAGTTGACTGTTGTGATGATTAACAAATTAAAAGAAGATCTAAGGAATGAACAAAGGGAGAAAATACAGGAGAAAACCATTTCAATAAAGAGATAAATATTATGATGAAGAACTAAACAGAAATCTTGCAAATGAAAAACTCAACTAATCAAATGAAACACTCAGTGGAAAGTGTACCACTAGACTAAGGTCAAGCACAATGAAGAATATCAGAGCTCTAAGACAAGATGGACAAATTGGAGTTAGTAATAAAGAATTAGTAATGAAAGAGTATAAACAGAATATATGAGAGCACTAGGACAATATTAAAAGGAAAAACTTAGGATCCACAGATCTTGAGGAAAGAAGGGAGATACAGACTAATGCTATAGAAGACATTTTTAAGAAAAATAATAGTAGAGCACTTCCCTTGTCTCAGGGAAAAGATAGCTGGAGGCATATACAGCTCCAAATAGATAGAACCTAAAAATAACTTATTTGTGATATTTTCTATTTAAAATGCCAAAAATACAGAAAAAAGAAACAATATTAAAAGGTTCACAAGTTGGTTCCAAGTCATTTATAAAGGAAAACCCATCAGAACAACAATGAATCTCTGAAAAGAAACTTCAAAGATCAGTAGGAACCGGAATGATATATTCCAAGCCATGGAAGAAAATAACTACCAGCCTGGATTATTAAATCCAGTATGCAGACGAGGAAAATATAAAAAAAAAAAGCCCAGGAGTACATGGGACTCTGAAAACCAACAGAAGAAAGCAGACCAAGGAAAAGGAATGGTCCTGTGGACAAATGCTGATGATGAAGGTTTAGTGAGAAGACCAAGGTGGAGATCAAAGTTTTAGAATATGGAGATGACCCTGAAAAGTCAAGTTTCCCTGATGTGGTAGGCACAAAAGCGTGAGTAGAAAGGAGGATTGGAGGAGACGAGTTGAAGGCAGGTATGTGCACCAGTTTCAAAGGGGTGTGTGTGTGTGTGTGTGTGTGTGTGTGGAAAAGGTTAGAAATTTGTAGAGGCAACTAATAGAAAATGTAGTTTGAGACAATGTTTTTAAAATGACAAATAGTAGTTTGTTTTTATATTACTGGAGATGACCTAGTAGAGGGAAAAGAATTGATTGAATCAACAATAAAAGACAACGTTCAGAGAAATTTTCTTACAGGGTAAAAGCAGATTAAACTGCACAGCAAAACTACATATTAGACAAATCTAGATTCCAGCTATCTACTCTAGACTCCTAGAAAAAAAAAAAGGAAATCAAATTTCAGTCAATCAGAGCAGAGTGCATCTGCAAGGATGACTTCTAGAGCTCGTGCTACAGCCTCTCTAGATGAAGTTCTAGTCCACTGTGTGTGGTATAGAATCAAATCGCATGCTGTACACAATGATTCAGACAACACATGCTCCTCCGTCTCCACCCAGCTCTTGCCTGCCATTTACCAGGGTAGAAGAAGGTGCTAATTTCATTTAAAAAGACTTTCTAACAATGAGTATTGAAACAAGAATCTATTTCAGGATAATTTAAACAAGCCAGACAATTACATTAACAAGCTATCAGCCTTCCCAGAATTGTTGTACTTCTTTTCTTTACAATAAAGGAAGTTATAATGTCTGTATGAAATGGGGTAAATCTACAGGTACACTCTTCAGAATCTTGTTTGAGCTGGATCCAAGCTCTACAAACTTCCTACTGGATTGTTCCCCCCCCCTCTGTTACTTATTCTCATTTCTTGAGCTTTGTTCACTAATTATCAATTCATTTTATATTAAACTCCAACAGATATGCTTGTTTTATGTGGACGCCCACTTCGCTAATTTTTCACCCAAATGGAGACTGAATTTGTCAGCAAAAGAAAAGTGGATGCAAACCGTACCAGATGTCGATAATTATTTAGGAGACGCTAATTAACACTATCTAAATGATGCGAGTATGTCTTTGTTAACACCACTTGCACACCATCACACCCCCACCTGAAGAAAAACCCCACACACAATGCACTCTTGTATTGTGTCATAATGCAGCGATCCAAACATCTCAACAGCTTCTGAGCGGGACCTCCCAACTGAGAGATAAGAGCGTGCACTTTCGTTTCCAGGTAATTTTTCTAATCCTATTTATATTACTAATTTTTATAACTATTTTAATTTATCAGACCACTATCTAAAGTACAAATGAATAAACATAGGAGCCCCAACTAATCTGTGCTACATAAAAGGTCTAAATGCATTTTTATTGGTACTTCATTACGTAAAGTTTTATGATTCAGTCAAATCTACCTTTTTATGCAGAATACACTGAATTCTCTAAATTCAGCCATAAATATTTCCAGGCTTATAAAGTAATCAGCATTGTTAAAACAGGCAGTAAAAAGACTGCACACTTTTCTTTTTCTTCTCTCAAAAGCATATCAAAATGACTAAAAGAACTAAAAATAGAGAGTATTCCATAATTCCTTCCTTAATAAAAGTTGGGAATGACAGTAATCACACACACACACACACACACACACACACACACACACTCTCACACTGAAGAATGTGTGCCAGACATAACAAACCAATTTGAGTTTTAATGTGTGACTTTAAAAAAAATCTCTAACAGATAACAAATGAGACAATTCTGAATGGCTTTATATGAACTCAGGGTGAAGAGATGAGGGCTTAGAAAGCAACTGGAAAATCACAGAAAGGAAACATAATGCCCATCAGTGGGGGAGATTACAGAGTCAGGAAAGAGCGATTTCTGCCCTCAGCCCTACATGTTTAGAGGTCCTTGTATATCTTATCTAACAGAAATACACATTGGGGCAACTTTGCTACAAAAAAACAATCTTTGTTCAGTTGTGGAAATCACACACTACACACTGGCCCTTGGGACTCAGGGCATTCAGACTCAGGAGAGCTTTCGTCCATAGTTCTCATTGAATGCATCTGAAGGTCCCAAGGGATTGAGGATGTGCCAAAAGAGATGGGGACTACTTTACAGGTCAAGGAGGATTTTCCCAAACAAAGCACTTAGGAAAGAGAGACTAATTAATGACCTTGTAACATCTTTCATCTGAGATAATATGATGAGCTATTTCTTGCACAATGAAAATTTATTTCCCAATGATGCCAACCATCTAAATTCTAACTTTTTCATCTTGGCCTAGTTATTGATCTCAGAGGAACCCACAGTAAAGTTGTGGTGTTTATAACAATTGCACACAGTGGCTAAGGGACATTTCATGATATTAAAACATTCACATTCCTCTATGTTTGTATAAACATAAATTTAGATGTAATATGCTTGAAGCTAAATATGTATATCTGGCATTGGCAACTTCATGGACATCGAATGTTAGAATCATAAGTAGCATTATTTTACTAAAATATTTACAAAGATGTAGTTTCCTTCAAAGTGAGTTGTTTGGCCACACCACATCAAAGCTAAAGAGCAACTTGTTGGAATTGAGGAACATATTGCTGCTTTCAGTTTTTTTCTAAATTTTCTCAGTATTGAATCATTTATAAGAACAAATGCATGATTTTAGTCTTCATATTAACAATGGTGAAAGCATGACATATGTATAACAGTTTATTTAAGGAAAATATTACAAAATATTTTAATTTGATCAATGAAACACTTTTCATATTATATTACAAAGCTCAACCACACCCTATAGTCATCCTTCAGTATCCATAGGAGATTGGTTCCAGGACACTGGCAGATAACAAAAATCTGCAGATGCTCAAATTTTTTATATAGAATGGTACAGTGTATGTAGGTATAACACACATTCAACTCTATAAATCATCTCTAGATTACTTACAATACCTAGTGCAAAGTAAATGGTATGTAAATGATTGGAACACTATAGTGTTTAAGGAATGATGATAAGAAAAAAAAGTTTCTACATGTTGAGTACCGATGCAAAGGCACAGGCAACTATACAGGACACAAACAAAATATGGAGTGTATTGTGTTATACAGAGACTCAGGCTCTGTCACTCCAGCAGGGTCTCCCACACATCATTGCATTGACGTGGATTCAAAATTGAATTCCCTCAGTGTGCAGCAAATTCAGTTTGCGCTTTTGGAACTTCTTGGAATTTTTAATGATATTTTCATTAGCAGTTGGTTTTATTCATGGATGCAGAACCCTTGGATTTGGATGGCTGACTATATTGCTTTGTTGAGGCTACTATAACAAAATATTACATACTGGGTGATTTAAACAACAGAAATTTGTTTGACATAGTTCTGGAATCTGAACTTCCAATGCCAACATGGTGGCAGCAGAAGTTCCTATGAGAGTTGGAAGAGAGAATCTGTTCCATGCTTCTCCACTTCCGGCAGTGTGTTGTCAATCTTCAGCATCCCATGGCTTGTAGTTACATCACCCCAGTCTCTATCCCCCTGTTTATATACTGTTCCTGCTGTGGACAAAATGTGCCCAAACATCCCCTATTTGTAAGGATGTCAGTCATATTGGATTAGGAGTACTACCCTACTCAAACATGAACTCATTTTAAAAAGTTACCTCTGCAACAAACTTATTACAACAAACTTATTTTCTTGTTTTTAAATTTTTTTAAGGGAGAGGGATGGTGAGAGAGAGAGAGAGAGAAACAATCTCATTTAGTTTTCTACATGGCTTTCATTGCTCCAAGACTTCGCTGCGTACCTGGTGCTGGGGTTTGAGCTCATGCACTTGCGCATGCTGGGCAAGCACTGTAATCACTGAGCCAACTGCTCCAGTTCCAGCAACAAGCTTATTTTCAAATAAGGTCACTTTCTGAGGCAGTAGGGAGTTAGGATTTTAAAATACAATGTTGGGAGAGGTATGAGTCAACATATAACATGTATATGGTATGTGAAATTTAGCAGGTTGAAGTTTCTTTTTATTTTTTTTTTATTTTTTGAACAACCTTACACGATTTTAACAAAATAATATAAAATGTGTATAAAATGTGTAAATATTCTGGATATTGCAATTATCTCCAGGAGTGCCCCCCCAATTACCCTCCCTTATCCCTCCCTTCCCTTTCCCTTTATAACTCTAAAAAAAGATATTAGATTATAAAGCATTACATCTTATCTG